>JAPCYS010003938.1:0-29076 GCA_028641055.1 Alopecurus myosuroides
TTCCAATAGTCAGCATCTGGAGATGCATAGGCCTCTGAAATGGAACTGGGAGTATCATCCACGAGGTATACAATGAAATCATTACCAAAGGACTTTGCAGTCCTCTGTCTCTTGCTTCTTTTGGGAGTTTCACTGTTGTCCTCCATAGGATTTTCAACGTGTTCCATCGAAATGGTAGGTTCAGGAAGTGGAACTAATTCTTGACTTGATGAATTAGGAATCTCCTGATGTGACGAGGTAGACATATCCTTCATAGGAAAAATGTCTTCGAAGAAAGTCGCATCATTTGACTCCATAATTGTACCAACACGCATGTCAGACACATCGGATTTTATGACCAAGAATCTATAGCCAATGCTATGAAAAGCATATCCCAGAAAAACACAATCCACAGTGTTTGGTCCAACCTTACGCTTCTTAGGGAATGGAATATTGACTAACGCCAAACAACCCCAAGGTCGTAGGTAAGAGAGTTTTAATCTTTTCTTCTCCCATTCCTCAAATGGAGTTATCTCTTTGTCTTTTGTAGGGACTCGGTTTAGGACATGACACGCAGTCAGAATAGCCTCCCCCCACCATGCCTTGGAAAGACCCGATGTATCTAACATGGCGTTAACCAAATCAGTTAGAGTACGATTCTTTCTCTCAGCCACCCCATTTGACTGAGGTGAATAAGGAGGCGTCCTCTCATGAATTACCATGTTCCGCACAAAAGGAATCAAACTCGTTGGAAAAATACTCTCCACCCCGATCAGACCTTAGCCTCTTAATCTTTCGATCAAGTTGGTTTTCTGCTTCAGCTTTATAAATTTGAAGAACTCAAAGCTTCATCTTTTGATTTCAGAAGATACACATGACAATATCTGGTGGAGTCATCAATTAACGTCATGAAATATTTCTTTCCACCTTTTGTTAACACACCATTCATTTCACAGAGATCAGAATGTATGAGCTCTAGTGGTGCCAGATTTCTCGCCTCTGCAGTTTTATGGGACTTGCGAGGTTGCTTAGCTTGCACACACACTCGGCACTTAGAACCCTTAATAGGTGTGAAGTGGGGAATTAAGCTCAATTTGGATAGTCGTGTCATGCAGCTAAAACTGATGTGACAAAGACGTGAATGCCATAAATTTGATTCATTGTTGCAAACATGGTTTACAACGTTATTACAGACATCAGTCAAAGACAAGCGAAACAAACCACTACATTCATATCCTTTACCAACAAAGGTTCCAAACTTGGACACTACAAATTTATTCGACTCAAAGACAAGCTTGTAGCCATCTCTACACAGAAGAGAACCGCTAACAAGATTCTTATTTATAGAGGGCACATAGTTCACGTTCTTCAGTCGTACAGTCTTCCCCGAAGAGAACTTCAGATCGACCGTACCAACACCGCGAACAGAAGCATGTGAGCCGTTGCCCATCAGCACGGAAGAAGTTCCTGCTGCCTGATAAGAAGAGAACATGGAAATATCAGAACATACATGTACATTGGCGCCCGTATCAATCCACCAATCAGGAGAATGACATACTGAAAGAACAGTAGGAAATATACCGTACCCCGCGTCCTTCATCTCAGTATCACCAATGACAACATTGACGGTCTTGCCGCCTTTCCCATGTTGACGCTTGTCAAAGCGATTCGGGCAGTTGGGAGCCCAGTGTTCAGGATCACCGCAAACATGGCAGACTCCTTTCTTCTTCTCATACTTCTTCTCATACTTCTTCTTGAAGTTGGTAGAATGTGGTGTCTTGTTTCTTCACATCAAACTTTCCTTTACCCTCAAACTTGTTCTTGTTTCTGAACTTGTGGGTTTGGAAGTTTCTCTTCTGTACCAGGTTGGCACTAGAACTTCCATCAGCACCTCGAGCACGTGTGTCCTTTGCTCTTGCCTTTTCTTCGACATCAAGAGTCCCGATGAGATTAGAGACAGAAAACTCCTGTCTCTTGTGCTTCAGAGACGTAGCAAAGCTCCTCCATGAGGCAGGAAGTTTGGCAATGATGCCTCCGGCAATAAACTTGTCGGTAACACACAAGTGAAGTGCTCAAGTTCTTTGGCGAGTGACTGAATCTCATGAGCCTGCTCAACCACGGAGCGCTCATCAGTCATCCTGTAGTCATAGAATTGCTCCATGACATACAGTTCAGTGCCAGCATCTGCGGTACCAAATTTTGCCTCAAGTGCATCCCACATATCCTTGCCATTGTCAAATGACGCATAAGCATCAACAATGTTATCTCCAAGAACACTGATCAGAGCAAGCTTAAAGAGGGTATTCATTTTCTCATAGTTTGCCTCCTGTTGAGGGTCAAGATCACCCGTAGGCTTGCCAAGAGTGGCGTCATAGCAGTTCATGGATTGAAACCAGAGAACTGCTCTCACGCGCCATCTCTTATAATTGGCGCCCTCAAACACAGGTGGCCTCATAGACGCAGCAAATCCAGTTGGGGTAAATTGCCTATAATAAGGTTTTGGATTGTTGGAAATATGAGCAATTTACCACATAATTTAATTACTAGAAACAGTAGGAAAAGCAGAACTACAATTGCAATAGTCAAAGTATTCATTTGAATTTCGGAGAGTAGACAAAGGGCATGCATAGTTTAATCATATGAATTTCCAGAGAGTAGGCAACAGGCATACATAGTAGAATTTGGAGAAAACAAATCTACTCCAATTGCTAGAACAAGGAATTCTAGTAGGATCTGAAACATGATATTGAACAGAGAAGACATGAACACATACTGGACAGGAGCTGGTGCAGCAGCGGGACCATTGTTGACGTTGTCGCCCATGTCGTCGAAGATCGTCGACTTCCGGGAAGAAGTCGTCGTTCGGGAAGATGTCGCTGTCGTCCGTGATGAAGAAGCCAGTAGTCGCGCAGAGCGCTCCCCAAAAACCTTATCGCCCTTCTCCCGTACAGGACTCGAAGTAGCGCAGTTTCGGAGGCCTACTGTCCCGACCGGCGGTGCACGCCGCAGGCCAGGATGGGGAAGACTTGAGCGGCGGCAAGGCTCTGGAAACGAGAAGGCAGTGTATCTGTTGTGTGTCTCTCTGGAGAGGAGCGACCTCTGGTTTTATAGGCACAGAGCAGAAGCCGAACAGGCCACGCGAGAAGATGAAACGAAGAGTCGGAAGGCAAACAGCCGAAGAGCAGCCTCCGTAATCAAAACCCACTTAGCAAAGCGTTTCGTTTCAGATTCCTGTGCCTGTTCATATTCTAATTCGTGCGTGTGGCAAAATAAAAGAGAGAGAGGCTCTCGGCTCGAGGCATTCCCGCAAACCGCGCGCGCGCGTCGTGACGAGGCGAGGCGTGGCGAGGCGGGCGGCGGAGGAGGAGCGCGCGTGTAGTCATCTCTTTCTCATGCTCATACAACAAGTGGAAAGCCCTCCCTTATAAACAGGTAAAACTTCCACTCAACTAGCAATGTGGGACTAAACATTTGTCCCACCTCTTGCCATGCACGAATGGGCCAAGTGGGCCTCTAGGATTTATTAGGAATTTCTGGAATATTAAATGGGCTGGTTTATTTGGGCCAAAATTCCAACAATCCCCACCAGATCCCAGAGGCACACGAAATTGCCTTTGGTTCCAAAACATTGTTTTATATACCGATGCTTAGTGGAGACTGTGAAGTTGAACTTCCACCTAGAACTTTATGCTACACTAGTAAGCAACTTGGACAGTGGACTGCGCCTTGAACTGCAAGTTTTCTGCGAATCTAGTTTCACATAAAGCCTTGATCGATACTAGGCTTCCGCAGGACTTCCCCGCGGGTGGAGCTTATGCGTCATACTCCTTGACCTTTCATGAGTTTATTAGAGAGCACCCAACTCTCATGGACTGCGACGTTTGACAGTCAGACTCACATAGGTGTGTTCTTCAAAGGATGTTCTGCAGGACAACATCTCTGCTTAAATAAGCCACTTAGAACACATTAAGATAAACATCAACCTGCCTTGCAGAGTAGGAGAGCATTGCATCTTCATGGAGTGGTATAAATATAAAAAGTAGGGATACTCTCCTCTCAGTTGATCAACAGCTTGTCTCCCAATTCTAATTCACGGGATCTCCGATCACATAGAGTGGGTTGCCACAGTGAACAACTTATATTGTGGGTCTCATACCCATCTCCTTCGATGCATTATCTATCACGTTACGCGATAGACCCTTTGTGAAGGGGTCTGCCAAGTTTTTAGATGTATGGATATAATCCAATGCAATAACTCCGGAGTTTCTCATTTTTCTGACAGATTTTAGTCTCCTCTTCACATGCCTTGATGACTTCATATTGTCCTTAGAACTGTTTACTTTGATGATGGTGCAGCGGACGGGAACCAACCACCCTCGCATCAAGGGCTTGGATTCCGTCCGCATGTGGCAGAAATCTTTTCTGTATGTGAAGAACATCCCCGCCACGGATGATGCCCTTGATGCACGTTCTTTGTCAGCCTTGGATAATGCTAACTTGGCCACTACATGTCTATGCATACACACTAGTATATATGATATCATACATGGATCTAGATGTAATCATTATGACATAATCATTATGCATCGTTTTTCTAGCTGTAGGATGGTACAGAAATTGTAGTGCTCGCTGTACACTGAAAATGCCCTCCCACAACATCTAGCTTACCTCATTCCTAATTGCAAAATGCCACGGTCTAGAGCGCTTCTGAGGCTCTGGAATGTTTTCTTCTTTTCTCGGTAAGAGAAATAAACCAGCCAGCTTCTTTGTTGTCCTGTGTGCTTATTCGGTAGATCAGAAGATCACGGAACAGTTCTCTGCTCTTTCGGCTACTTTTAGATGGGACTGCAATTAGATGTATATTTTGATGTCAAGTTCTCTGCTCATACTGGTACCAAAATTAGTGTTGGAGCTGCATAGTATTACATACACGTTTTTATAGTCAAGGTCTACACAACTGAGGGAGTTTCATGGGGCAATCATGTAAATTAAATGGCTCCATATTGTCGGTACAGAGTCTTGATTTGAAACTGTAAATCACTGAAGTTACTACTCTTCTAAGCTAAAAAAATGTTACCACTCTTCTGTAAATTGTTAACTATCTTTGGCATTTCTGTCATGTGGTGTTTTGTTCGACTGAGAAATGTTACCACTCTTCTGTAAAATGTTACCGCCGTGCCACCCCTCCATGGCTCCACCTCCTGCATGTGGCCCGTCGGTCCAACTCTGTCCCGTCGGGCGCCGCACTCGCAAGGGCTCATCGCTATCGCTCTGCATCACGCCGGCTCCCCGCCCGGGCACATGGCCATCACTCCGCCTCACGACGCCTCCCTGCCCGCATGCCCCTAGACGAATCCACCTCCCGTCCTCATGCCGCCTGTCGACTCTCACCGCATGCTGACAGTTGACTCCATCCTGCCGAATCACGGCCTCGCCGATGTTTGCCTGTTTGTGTTCTTCGGCGATATTTACTGATTAAAATCCATTTGGATCATGGATGTTCAATGTTCCAGCTAGCTGGACTTGGACGGATTTGGGTATTAAGCAATATAATGTGTACTGGATATCAACCAAACCACGTTAGATTGGATATCAGAGTGGACATCTCCATATGAATTTGGACTCCGATCCACTTAGAGGTTTACTTGCAGTTGTCGTCTAATGCACGCTTGGAACCACCAGTGTTATTGAGTGGTAAGATGTTAGCACTTAACATCATCTGTGTTATTTTTTGTTTTCGGCTGAGGATGAAGATGCTCACTATCAACCCTCTCCTTGCTCTCTTATATCAGTACTGGGGATTAAACTTTGTACCGTCTGGCTGTATCTGAGTTGTTCTTCATGGTGATGCTTGGAAGTGACATGAATGCTGAAGAGATGCTAGTTGAAAGTTTATGCCGTATAACTTGTTGATGAGCTCGTCAGTTTGCATGCATAGGTTTGCCACCTGGTTGTATATTACAACATGTATAGGTTTTCATGGCTGGTATTTAGATGAGCTCGTCATTTTTTACTCATCTGGGTGCTGTTTTGGATCTCACTTGATTGTTTGAGTTGCAGAGATAAGCCATGTATGTGTAAAAATTGGATTTTTAAGTATACGGTTGTTGCACCATCACGTTGAAAAATTGGATTTTTAAGTGTTCGTTGATCGGGGGCTAAACTTTGAAATGCCGATGTATTCGTTGATCTGGGGCTAAACTTTGAAATGCCGATGTATTCGTTGATCTGGGTTATCCCTGTGTTCCAAATAGGTGGGTTGGAGAAGGGGATTGAAGAGAAGAGGTTCGTTAGGGAAAAGTGGGGGTTGGGTGAAGGGAAGGGGTTCACCCAATCCCTCTAGGGATTATCCCCACTAATCCCCTCAAAGCCCGTCCTACCAAACAAGCCCTCACCGTGCAATTCGAGCCACTGAGGTGCTTGAGGGCGACGGTGCAGGTGCAACGGCAGTGCTGTTTGTTGCCGGCCAGGGATAGGTGCCATGGTGGCCGCCTCTAGTCTGTCTGCTCATTTTGGCAAAGCATTCAGTGGTATATGAATGCGTTGGACACCCTGATGGAATTGAAATTGACATGACAAGTTAGAACTGAACAGGTACATATTGCTGGGTCCACGGACTGGAGATTTTCTTTCTGCTCATGCATCCTAATGCTGAAACATTCACTAGCACTCACAGTTGAATTCCAACAGGAAAATCGATAACAAGCTTAGAAACGCTTAATCTGAATAAGTATATAAGTACAATCAGGATAACCAGCTTAGAAAAGCACAACCTAAATTATGCCCGTAATTAGTCTCCAACGGACAAAATAGCTCAAAATTTCAGAAATCTGCTCCTTACTCCGAGGCCCACCAAGATTGGAAAAGTGGCCTTCTCGCCAAGATTCTGGCCCGTCGGGCCACATTCGGGCCATAGTGTCGTGCTCATAATTAAAAGTAGACCCATGGGCCGGCCCGACACGGCACGAATAAGCTGGACCGTATACGGGTCGTGCCGTATGGGCCAGGCTTTTTTCGGCCCGACTTGAGCCGTGTCGGGCCGGCCGTTTGGCCAGCTATAGTGTCCACGCCTTACTATGAGGCTCGTGTGACGACGGCTGCTTACATGAACCGACTGTCGGGCCGGCCCACCACACGCTCGAGTGGAGACGACCTCGGGCCCTAGAGGCATCCGTATGTAGCTGGGGCCGGCGGCCTGCCCCAGCATGACCCAAGGGGTCGTGGCTTTGAGTCCGAAAATTCCGTCAGTCGGTTCGCTTCGACCGCCCGCCTCGCCGTCCCAACTCCGCCACCGCCGCCGATGTCACGCTCCTACGTCGTCGTCGTCGCCATTAAGCGTTCCCGGGCGAAGGAGGACGACATCGACGTCCACCATCGCCGACGCGATCGTTCCCCGTCGCCGGAACCTTCCAACCCGCGCCCCGCTCCCGGTCTCCGGCATCCCCTGCCTAGCAGCCACCAGCTCGGCGCGGTACTCCTTGCCCCTCCATGCGACCCAGGCCCCATCACGCCGCCGCTCCGTGCTCCTTCCTAAGGGGCCCTGTCGCGGGGGATCTCCGTCAAGGTATCCCCACGCGGGCCGTCGCCGGACGGGAGGCTTCGAGGTCTGGTCGGAAGATCCCCGCTGGTAGAAATTTTGATGGTCGTGGTGTGGGTCGCTCTATGCAGGGACGGGATGGAGAGTGGTTCACACTGGACGCTGCTGCTGTGTCTACGGCCGTGGGAACTACACTAGTAGAGAAGTGCCTTTCTATGGAACAAATTCTGTGGCGCACCAAGAAGCCATGCGCCACAGAAAAGAGGAATTCTGTGGCGCACGGGACCAGGGTGCGTCATAGAAAAGATGATTTCTGTGGCGCACGGGATAGGGGTGCGCCACAGAAATATGTTGGGCCCAACCCAATCATTGCCCCACTCATATTCTGTGGTGCATGGTGGTTAGTGCGCCACCGAAATATGACATTTCTGTGGCGCACCACTATCCCGTGCGCCACAGAATTCTCATCCCCAAAATTTCTGTCCACACGCACGAACTCCACCCCCCCCGGAACGCCTTTTCTAGTTTTTGACGGAAGAGTTGGCAGTCTAAAAAGCATCAAAAAAAATAAATCCCTTATAGATGCACGGAGAGTTTAAGGTCTACTTTTTTATCAAATTTTGAAATATGAATTTTGACTTTCTGAGCAAAAGTTCGTTAAAAAAAGGTAAAATGGGCATAACTTTTGCATACGATGTCGAAAAAAAATGATCAAGATATCAAAAAAAAAAACTAGAGAGAAAAAGGAACCCAACCTCACTGGCCTTCGGCCTGTGAGCTTTTTTTAGAATCGCCAAATTCCAAAAGGAACAAAAGTTATGGCCATTTGAAGATTTTGACTAGAAAATAAATAAATAAAAAAAAATCTGTGGCGCACCCGTTCATTTGGTGCGCCACAGAATTGTGGAGGCAGGATTCGAAATCCTGCCTCCTCCCCTCCTCTTCTTTCTCTTCTTTCCCTTCTTCTCTTCTACCCTCCTCCCCTCCTCTTCTTCCCTTCTCCCCTCCACTTCTCCTCCGCTTCTCATCTTCCCTTCTCTCTTCTACCTCTCCACTTCTCTCCTCTCCTCCTCCTCCTCCACCACCACCACCACCACCACTCCTCCTCCACCACCACCTCCGGCGAGCTCCTCCTCCTCCTCCACCACCACCTCTCCTCCTCCTCCTCCACCACCACTGTCGTGGGATAATCACGGCAGATGTTACCAGGGGTAACTGATCTTGGGGCAAGTCGACACCGGCGTTTGGGAGAGGGTTTAGCTCGAAGGAAAACATGGTGTAACTCGATCTGACAGCCGGTAATTGAAGTCGCCGGATCTCTATTCTCGATATGATAACACGATTCTGGGGTTACACTGGATACTCGATACCAAGCGATATTGCTAGGGTTCTTAGATCTCTATCTCAATCTATACCCGGGGGTCGGTTTATATAGTACCCGTACCCCCTAACTTACTTTACAAGGCACACCCGGGTCCTACCCATACACGGCGTGCTAACCCTAACTTTCCTTTACAACACCCATAATCCGGGTCATTAGGCCCACGAGCTTGGGCCTCCACAAACATCTTTATCACTAGCCGGATCCTGCTCACCATCTTTGGGCCGGGTTATTTCTCGGCTTGGCATACCGGGTTGGCATCCCCCTGTCAGTAGTCCCCAGAATAGCCTGGGCTTCACGGACCTCCTTGAAGCGCGGGCTATTCCCTGCAAAGATATCGATCATACAGGCATATGAAAACCGGGTTAAGATGTTTTGGCATTCGGCTAGGCCTTGCTCCTTGGTGGCCATGCGATAATTCAGGTTTTCCCTCCAAACTCCTTGGTTCAAACTTCTGGGTCCAAATCATAGTAGTAATGCCAAGATCCTATGCTTAATAACTGACCCGTCATCACGGGACGAATCTCCTTCTTTCTTTATCCGGATGCCTTGCTCAATACCGGGCGCATATCTCGCGGAAACTCTTAAATAAATAGCCGTTTACCCCCACAATTCTCGGTCTCCACTCACCGAACCGAGCTTATCCAATCGCACTATAAAAAAGCTCCTTAGGAGTGACTGGAACCCTAACGGCTCATTTCCCCCACTCCATTCCTTTCTCCCCTTGAGCTCTCTTCCTTCCTGAGCGCCACCACGGACCTTCCGCGCTCGTCACCGGAACCCATCGCCCGGAGGCTACGCTCCGCCACCGTTCACCCCGCGCCGCCGTCAAGATCCGCCGGCGAATCCTCATCCGGCCCACCAAGAACCGCGAAGGGACACCAGGCCTGCGCCATCTGCCTCCGCAAGGCCTCACTCAAATCTCCTCCGGTAAACCCTTTGCACTCATCGACTTTCCCTCGCAGCCTTTGATTTTTTCCTCAGATTAGATCTAGATCCGTCCGCCTCAGATTTCTTGGCTAGGCCGAATTAGGCTACCCATAGTCTCTTCTAGTTCGCACAAAGGATAAAGCGCATACTCCAACCAACTCGCCTACTGCCCACAATCATTACCCTTGCCACAAATTTGAAAATAGAACTTCCAATCTAGGCTCGTACTGCCCGAGATTTCCGCCTCTGCATCAATCACCCGGCTGGACCGCTTCTTTTTAATTCCTTTTATTCACGTTTGGCGCTTAAGCCACTGCTCATTGTATTCAAAAGGCCTCCTTACCATTTAGACCCCATAAATTTCTCCATAATACTTGATACCCGGAACTTTCGAACTTGGTTCTGCGGGCTAACACTCGGATCTCCTGCCATACCTTAATACCATCCGGCTGATACTTGGCCGTTTCGTAACTTCCATGTCTTAATCTTCTTCTTATTTTGTGCTTTGCAGGTCAACCACATGGCTCCCAAGAAACAGGTGAAAACCCCAACCAAGGCTAAAGCCACCAACACCATTTCCGCCAACTGGGGGCGGTCTATGGTCACGAAGGCCAAGTTGGAGGAGCTAGTGGAGCTGGGAATTCTCCCTCCTCAGGAAAATCCAATGGAGGGTGCCGGGTAAGGAGACCCGGCCCACCCCAACAAAAGACGAGGTAATCTGCTTCGTGGAACATGTGACCCGGGGTTTTCGACCATCGGGTCATCCTTTTTTCCGTGACATTCTTAGTCACTATGGCCTTCGCGTCTTCGACATCGGGCCCAATTCCGTGCTAAATATTACCCACTTTATTGTCCTTTCTGAATCCTATTTATGCACTCCACCAAACCTAGCTCTTTTTATCGAGCTTTATCAATGCAAACCATGCCGCGAAAGCGGTGATGGGGCGCTTCTCACTTGCGGCGGGGTTTCGATCCAGCGCCGCAAGAACTCTCCGATGCCATCCCTCACCCTTAATTCTCATGTCAAACACTGGCAACTCTCTTATTTCTACTGCCAGGACACTTCCCCACCCGGCCAAAAGAAGCTGCCGGGTTATTCTGATGGTCTTCTTGACATCTCTGATACATTTAGTGCCTTTGCCCCTAACTCGGATAGGGAAGCAATCCAACCTCTGCTAGCCAAACTTGCCACTCTTAGAGCCCAGGGCCTCATCGGGCTCAACCTGGTAAAGACCTGGGTCGACTTCAGAATTCAGCCCAACTCCATCCGCTCAAAGCTGATGTGCGAGTATTCGGGGGAACCTTCTGATTCACTACGATACTCTGACAACATCTTCGCGGCTGGCGACACTCTCAAGACCATCAAGGGTTTTCTTACGGAAAAGCTCGAGGTAATCCGGAACATATCCGGGTTAGAGCCCTTCACACTTGAAAACCCGGCTCCCCAGGTAAAAACCCGACTCTGACGCCTTTACTTTCGTTCTTTCCACTTGATGCAACTGATAACCCGTACATTAACTCCTTTCAGGATGATGACGACTTTTGGAACACCAATACCTCCCCTAGCTCCGAAGGCCCAGAGGAGCAAGAAGCTGTTCACTCAGATGAAGGTACTCTTTGAGTTTTACTTGATTCGCTTGGACTCACCGTAACCCCTTTATTTCCAACCGTAACCTTGATGACATTCAGAACAAGAAGATGACGAGGAAGAAGACTCGGACGGCAAGGTAGAATCCGCCAGCGATGAGGAAGAACCGGAGCCGGCAATCAAAGCCGGATCTAAAAGAAAAGCTCAAGGAGCCATCTCCAAGGTTTCATACCCCCTTCATGCATTCAATTTGCATTACCGTAACGATATACTTGAGCCTTTCCTGACGTTACTCCGCTGGTCAATCTTGAAGGGGTCGCCCATGCCTAAGCGCAGGTCGACTCGAAATCACCCGGGTGACGATGCCCTTAACCCGGGTTCTTCACCACCCCCCACTCGGCAAGCTGGTAATTGCTCTATCCTTTCTTGGTTAGCACGGTTTCCTCGAAGCATTCTCGCATAACATTTAACTTGATATTTTCCAGCCTCCCCCGGGTCTGACGATGGATTTCCTTGTGACTTCACGGTGAACGCCGGGTAAGATCCCCTTCCAGATACTTTTCGGTACTTCATCATCTTTTCCTGACTGCATACTTGGTTGCTTTATGATAACATCTACAGGGCCACGGTCGTTGTCAGCGACCAAGAGGATTCGGAAGATGAGGGCCCGGGTAAGGGGAACCCGGCTGATAAAACTGCAACCGCGTCTGGCGATGAGGAACAAACATCGCCGACTAAACCGGACCAGCAGGAAACCGAATATCCAATTGCTTCTCATGCCAGCAAGAGAAAGACCACCGCCTTGGATACAGAAGGAGTGTCGGACTCCAACGTGCAAATGACCCGGGTTCCACCTCCTTCTAAGAAGAAAACCTCTTCTAGGAAATTCCAAGGCCCCGGGTCTTCTGACACGAATAAAGATACTTTCGAACAATTGATGAACAAGCTTCTCACCATGAAGGCTTTGGAGAGCGAGACTTTGGAGCGCATGGCTGCAGAGCACCAGGTAAGAGCGCTTGTCATCTTATATTTCCTATCTAGTCCCCAAGTTCCGAGTATAACTTGCAAACGTTATGCTTGGTACTTCCCACCATATTTTTCTTGCCATAACATTCAGCTGGTTCTTGCACCCTTTTACACTTACAGGCACAGGTAACTCGGTCTGATGAAACTTTACTGAAGACTGAACAACTCCTTCTTGCCGAGATAAAACGCCGAGAAATCCTTGAGGATAATATGAAAACTTTGAAGAAGGATGTCTCCAAGTACAAGGAGAAGTGCCTCGCCGCTCAGACCGATTTGAAGAAGTTATCGGATCAAGTCTCCGATACTTATCAGATCTTACTTAGTAAGTGTTTGCCTGCCGACTAAGTTTTTGCCTGCCGACTAATTTCATACCCGGATACTACTGATACCTTCTTGCTTCTGTTTCAACTGTAGGTGCCAACCTTGCAGCTCCAGAGGAAGATGCTATTGTCAAGGCTAGGACCCTGAAGACTGTGCTCCGGACTTTCTTTGCCAGCACAAAATTTATATTGAATGCCATCCATTGGCCCACGGAAGCCTATCCGGGTGAAGAGAACCTTGTCCAAGCCTGCTCCACTGTACCCGGCTAGATTGAACTCTGGAAGCGTTCGTCCTGCCGCACTGGTATAGTGCGGGCTTTGACCTTGGCCAAAGCCTACTTTCCGAAGCTTGACCCGGCGAAGATAATCTCCGGGTTTCCTGAGTTCAAGGCGGATGGCGCCAAATTTACGCCTAAGGATTTCAAGGCCATTCAGTCGGCAGTGCGCCCCTCTGCTACCACTCTAGCCGATAGCTTGAACCTTAACACGCTAATGACTGCGTATGACGCCGATGACAAAATTATCACAGAGGAAGCACCCCCGCCCTTTGACCTCTTGGAGAAGTGGGCTGATCATTCGGCCAAGAAGAAGGAGGCAGCTGCGAAGAGGGAGGCCGAGTTAAAATCAGGGCCATCCGCCTCTACACCGTCCGTCCTTCCACCTATCCGCCCTGGTGAGTCCGGGTGGCTCTGCCAGGAAAGCTAAGAAGCAGGTCCGGGAGCAAGACCCGGAAGATCGCACTCAGGAGGCCGAGTAGGGTAAGGATGTCATAATGCCTTAGTCACGTGGGGCCTTTTCGTTTGAACTACTTATTCTGTTAATGGTGCGCCTGTGCACTTCTGATACCGATGCCATAACTTTAATGTACTTCTATTCGGTGACATATATTTGCGGCTTTCCGGCCTTTTGATAATCGTTCTTTTTTGCTGTTCTTTTGAACTTGTTCTTGATACCCAGCTCTCTTTTTAGCTCCCTTCATAAGACTCGGTTTTTCCAAGACCAGGGGCTTTGATAAGTGAATTTTCCTTGAGACTCGGATGGTAGGGCCGTTTCGAATCTTGGTATCAAAGTAGTTTGTTTCTGTTTCGAAGTCCCCAGTCCCCATGACCCAAAGTACGAGTCATGGGGGTGTGGCCTTTCTCAGAGGACAAATTATTTCTTACCAAGTCAAAACCCTAAACCATCTCACGTAAATACTGAAGTTTATGCTTGATAATTATTGAGTTTCCGGCTATCAGCCTTGTACTCTGCATAAACTTGTGGTTTAGATGACCCTTTTGACTATCTTATACTGTAAGCCGGCTTTCGCGTGGATACCATGTTGTTACATCTGTATGAAAACAGGGTCAGGCAAGTCCCATTGGGCTTCATGGCTGATTGTTATCATAAGCGAACGAATCATGCCACTTTTAGTGCGAGTCACATCGAGCTTAAGTAAGAAAAGTCAAGAAAAGTTGGCTCCTTTGCCCAGTCATAAGATTGCAGCCGTACTCGTTTGCGAGTAGTCGGCCCTTACAACTTATAGACATCAATGCCGGGTCATTAGGGTTAATGGCTGGTTACTTGGGCAACCAACCCCCAAGACCTACATGCATTCGATGTTTTTGATGATAATATGGAATTACTGATGTCACATGGATACTACTTACTTGTAATCAAGGCGAAAAGACATAGGACTTGATAACCATCTCTTTATTGATACCAGAAATTTTGGGTCAGCAGGCCGCCTCATTAAAAACCTTCCAGTCCCCTTAGGTGCCCTGGGTAGGAAAAGAGCGCGTCTGAAACCTGCCGCCCGTTACATTGCTCAGTTCTCTGTAAGCACTGGTCCTGATCTGGCTTGACCAATGCACATCCTCCATAAGTTGGACTTTTTCCTGATGAGTACCGGGTTTGCCAGCCAACCCGGGTGGGGTGTTTCCCCGACTCTGCTGGTTGTGAGCGGCCGTGTAACTTCTTCCTTTACAGCAGACTGCTTGAGGGAGTCAACTTCGATTAAGGCCACCATTTTAGCGTCTTGCATTACCTTGGACTTTGCTTTTTCGCCTTCAGTACTTGGCTTCTTTGATGTAGTTCTGTCCTCCGGGTCTGCTTGAGACCGATAGTGCTTGAGTTCTTCCTTTCTGCAAGCTTGCTCGGCCATTGCTGCATCTCCTTCGTCGCATTCAGCGGCTATGTCTCGATTTCCGTGTATGGTTATAGTCTTCTTGGGACCCGGGATTTTTAGTTGCAGATACACGTAGCATGGCCTAGCCATGAACTTGGCGTAAGACGGTCTTCCGAATAACGCGTGGTAAGGGCTTCGCAATTTGACTACCTCGAAGGTGAACCACTCAACTCGATAGTTATCCTTTGACTCCCCGAAAGCTACCTCCAATGCGACCTTTCCCTCGGGACATGCTGAGTGACCCGGCACTATCCCATGAAAAATTGTTGAACTTTTTTGCAGCTGAGATTCCTTGAGGCCCATGCGTAGGAAAGTTTCCCAATACAGTATGTTGATGCTGCTTCCACCGTCCATCAGAACCTTTTTCAACTCATATCCGTTGACCTGTGGTGCGACAACTAGTGCTAGGACTCCCGGGTGTTCCACCCTGTCCGGGTGATCCCTTCTGCTCCAAGTTATTTCTTGCTCTGACCATCTCAAGTATCTCGGGACAGCTGATGAAACTGAGTTGACCGCCTGCTTTAATATCTTTTTATCCTTGTTAGAGCCCCCTGTGGTATGCACGTGATATTGGCCCAATTGTTTGGGGTTAGCCTGGAAACCTCCAGCTCCCCCTTGGTTGTTGCCCTGGTTTCCAGCTGCCGGGTTTCCGGCTGGGGGTGGGCCATTGCCAGGGTTTCCACCCGGACCTGGCCCTCCTCCTCGACCTGTACCTCGCATAGCCCTGTTCACTTCTTCGTTTTTCCATCTTTGCAAGTCGGCGCACTGCTCCAAGGAGTGGTTAGCCGGCCTGCCGTTCCTGCTATGTTTTGGGCACGCCATTCTGAAGATGTCCCAACTGTTATTCGGCCGTGGCGGCCCCTGGTAGTTTCCTCCGTTGTGATTTCCAGTATTGAAATTTCCTTCTGCCCTGGGTCTTGAAGACCCGGCTTCTGTATTGGCGACAAACTCGGAACCCTCCTTAAACGGACGCTTGTTCTGGCTATTTCCATTGTTACCCGGTGTTGATCCATTGCCGGTTTTTCCGCTACTACTTGTACTTGCCTTTGCCTTTTTATCGTCAGCCTCCTCCTCTGTAGTATCCGTTGCGGCGTGCTTATTGCATGCGTCCATCAGCTCCCCCATCGTAACTTCTGAAGCGTTTCGACTAGATTTCATGCGAGTTAACTTTTGTACTAGAGGGACGTACTTGCATGTTTTCGCCATAGCCTGTAACGCATCTTTGGGCTGAATATCTGTAGACGAGTGAAGTATCTCCATGACCCGGCGCACCCAACTGCGCGCCGACTCTCCCTTCTTTTGGACGCATCGTTCTAAGTCGTCAATAGTGAACAACTTTCTGCATGTTCCATGAAAATGCTTGACAAATGCGGTCTTCAATTCTTCCCAGGACTTGATCGATTTTTCCGGCAGATTGGCGAACCATAATTTTGCTGCTCCTTCTGACATCATCAAGTACATGAACTTGGCCTGGAGATTCTCGGACGCATTGCGAATTGACATTGCCATCTCGTAGCTGCTTAACCATGTTTCTGGATCCATAGTCGGCTCATAATTCACCACTTTTCCTGGCTCTTTGAATTTTTCCGGGTAAGGTTCAGCTCTGATATCATCCGAAAGGCATTTTGGCCCCGCGAGGACAATTGAAGCTGGTCTTATCCTGGAAACGTGTGATCCAGCCGGCGGTACAGCGGGGCGCGGTGCCACTGGCAATCCGCGCACCACAGACCCGGCCCCGGCTCTCCGGGCCCTGGAGCTATCCACAACGGCTTGGGCCGCCGATGCTGCTGGTGCCTGGGCACGGGGCGGGGGCGGCATCTGTTGTTGCTCTTCCCTCCGTCGTGCCGAACTTGTTTGGATATTGCCCTGTTGCTGACTGGCGTACGGCGTCCCATGCATTCCGCTTCTGTGATCCGGATAATTGGCTTGCTGTGCTACCGCGGTGTGTAGCAGATCGATCGCTCGCCGGGTTCCCTCTGCATGAGGCGAATCTCCTACAGGAATCTGGTTCAATGCGAGCGTTGCTGCGTACACGTTGTCCATGGGATTGTTGTAATGGCCTGCTGGTGTGTGGAACCGTGATGGTGGTGGTGGTATGGTATTGCCGGCTGTCACCCCCGTCTGTGGCAAGGGTAACCCGGCTGGCGCGTTTACCGGCTGTGTTCCTGTTGCCGGTCGCGGTACGGTCCCTTGATTCACCGGCGGAATCGGCTGATCTTGAGGTGTGATGAACAGCGCTGCCGGTTTATAACTCCTCCCAATGCTGGTAGCCTTGTCTGGTGCCTTTGATGTACTCTGGTCGTTTCCTCTCGGAGCCGGGTTTCTAAATCATCCAACTCGCGCTGCCGCGCGGCCATCCCTTGCTTTTCTGCTTCTACTTGCCTTCTTTGCTGCTCCAATGCACGACGAGCTACGTCCAGGTCTCTTACACGCTCTGCCGCGTTTTCTGGGGTAATAACTGTAGCCAGGACTGTAGGGTCCAAGATCAAATTATTATCGAACAAAGCCGGGTGTCGCGGATTCGAGGGGCCCGCCCCCGGTGTCCGGTTCGCTTGGAACCCAAACATATTGGCGTGTCGCTCCTCGTCTGCTGGGCGACTGGTGACCGACGCCGATTCTCCATCGACCTGGACCAAGACCGGGTCAACCGCACCTTGCTGCTGGGCCACTGCCTGGGCCGCCCCGACTGGTGCCGCGGCCGCATTTTCTTGATTGAGATTGGTCGCGGGAGCCGCATAAACTGTAACCCGGCGCATGATATCCGGCGTAGATTCGTGCTGTTCTTCCTCGCCGTTTTCCTCCCTGTACCGGTCCTCCAGCAAGTCCCTAATAGATTCAGTATCATCCTTTCCATTGCTCGGGTCGCGCGGGGTCCATGCCGGCTCCTCCGACTGTTCCCAATGTATAATAGACCCCTTTGCCTGGTAGGTTGTTCCGACTGACTCTTCTCTATTGGGTTGGGCGCACGCAGCCTCCCCTGATACAGGATCAGATTCAAAATTGTCAGGAACCGAATCAGAGGTACATACCATGCCGATGAAGACGTTGATTCGGCCGATTGTCACGACCGATCCGGATTCGAGGTGATCCGACTCCGGCCCCCAGCCGGAATCGTCCACCATCTTCTTTCCTTCGTGGTCGTCGTAGATCTCACCGACGACGAGGTTCTCCATGCTTTTCCGAGCTTCTCCCCTGATGTAAACACCTTTGGACGCAGGCCCCACGGTGGGCGCCAACTGTCGTGGGATAATCACGGCAGATGTTACCAGGGGTAACTGATCTTGGGGCAAGTCGACACCGGCGTTTGGGAGAGGGTTTAGCTCGAAGGAAAACATGGTGTAACTCGATCTGACAGCCGGTAATTGAAGTCGCTGGATCTCTATTCTCGATATGATAACACGATTCTGGGGTTACACTGGATACTCGATACCAAGCGATATTGCTAGGGTTCTTAGATCTCTATCTCAATCTATACCCGGGGGTAGGTTTATATAGTACCCGTACCCCCTAACTTACTTTACAAGGCACACCCGGGTCCTACCCATACACGGCGTGCTAACCCTAACTTTCCTTTACAACACCCATAATCCGGGTCATTAGGCCCACGAGCTTGGGCCTCCACAAACATCTTTATCACTAGCCGGATCCTGCTCACCATCTTTGGGCCGGGTTATTTCTCGGAGCTTGGCATACCGGGTTGGCATCCCCCTGTCAACCACCACCACCACCACCCCTCCTCCTCCTCCTCCTCCTCCTCCACCACCACCACCACCACCTCCGGCGAGCTCCTCCTTCTCCTACCCACCAACTCTGGTGACCCCCATCCTCCACCCACCAACTCCGGCGAGCATCTGACGAGATCCGGCGAAATTTCGAAATTTCGAAAAATTCCCGCGGCCAGATCTGGCCGCCTTTTTTTTTTTTGAAATTCAAAAAAAAATCTGTGGCGCACCCCTACTTGGTGCGCCACAAAACTGCAAATTTCTGTGGCGCACGGCTGAGGTGCGCCAAAGAATTGAAATTTTTATGGCGCACGAGTTGGGTGCGCCACATAAATTATTTTTATGGCGTGTATTCTGTGGCGCACCCTTGTGGCCCCGGGGTGCGCCACAGAATCAATTTTTGGTGCGCCACAGATGAGGCAATCTGTACTAGTGCTAACAGGAAGAAAACCACTAAGGAGAAGAAGAAGACACGCCAGCCGGTGGCGGATGGCATTGGAGGGAACCAGATGGGGTTCCCACCGACGTCGTTTACCACCATCCCGACGGAAGCTCCGCATGACTCGACCCAGACGGGGTTGGGTGCATCCCACTCTCAGGCGAAGGGTGGGGTGAGCTCTCCGTCACACTCCTACGTCGTCGTCGCCATTAAGCGTTCCCGGCGAAGGAGGACGACATCGACGTCCACCATCGCCGACGCGATCGTTCCCCGTCGCCGGAACCTTCCAACCCGCGCCCCGCTCCCGGTCTCCGGCATCCCCTGCCTAGCAGCCACCAGCTCGGCGCGGTACTCCCTGCCCCTCCATGCGACCCAGGCCCCATCACGCCGCCGCTCCGTGCTCCTTCCTAAGGGGCCCTGCCGCGGGGGATCTCCGTCAAGGTATCCCCACGCGGGCCGTCGCCGGACGGGAGGATTCGAGGTCTTGTCGGAAGATCCTCGCTGGTAGAAATGTTGATGGTCGTGGTGTGGGTCGCTCTATGCAGGGACGGGATGGAGAGTGGTTCACACTGGACGCTGCTGCTGTGTCTACGGCCGTGGGAACTACACTAGTAGAGAAGTGCCTTTCTATGGAACAGATTCTGTGGCGCACCAAGAAGCCATGCGCCACAGAAATATATTTATATGGCGCACGGGTGGGCATGCGCCACAGAAAAGAGGAATTCTGTGGCGCATGGGACCAGGGTGCGTCACAGAAAAGAGGATTTCTGTGGAGCACGGGATAGGGGTGCGCCACAGAAATATGTTGGGCCCAACCCAATCATTGCCCCACTCATATTCTGTGGTGCATGGTGGTTAGTGCGCCACCGAAATATGACATTTCTGTGGCGCACCACTATCCCGTGCGCCACAGAATTGTCGTCCCCAAAATTTCTGTCCACACGCACGAACTCCACCCCCCCCCGGAACGCCTTTTCTAGTTTTTGACGGAAGAGTTGGCAGTCTAAAAAGCATCAAAAAATAAATCCCTTATAGATGCACGGAGTTTAAGGTCTACTTTTTTATCAAATTTTGAAATATGAATTTTGACTTTCTGAGCAAAAGTTTGTTAAAAAAAGTAAAATGGGCATAACTTTTGCATACGATGTCAAAAAAAAATGATCAAGATATCAAAAAAAAAACTAGAGAGAAAAAGGAACCCAACCTCACTGGCCTTCGGCCTGTGAGCTTTTTTTATAATCGCCAAATTCCAAAAGGAACAAAAGTTATGGCCATTTGAAGATTTTGACTAGAACATAATAAAAAAAAAACTGTGGCGCACCCATTCATTTGGTGCGCCACAGAATTGTGGAGGCAGGATTCGAAATCCTGCCTCCTCCCCTCCTCTTCTTTCTCTTCTTTCCCTTCTCCTCTTCTACCCTCCTCCCCTCCTCTTCTTCCCTTCTCCCCTCCACTTCTCCTCCGCTTCTCATCTTCACTTCTCTCTTCTACCTCTCCACTTCTCTCCTCTCCTCCACCTACTACTCCACCTCTCCTCCTCCACCACCACCACCACCACCACCACCACTCCTCCTCCACCACCACCTCCGGCGAGCTCCTCCTCCTCCTCCACCACCACCTCTCGTCCTCCTCCTCCACCACCACCACCACCACCCTCCTCCTCCTCCTCCTCCACCACCACCACCACCACCTACGGCGAGCTCCTCCTTCTCCTACCCACCAACTCTGGTGACCCCCATCCTCCACCCACCAACTCCGGCGAGCATCCGACGAGATCCGGCGAAATTTCGAAATTTCGAAAAATTCCCGCGGCCAGATCTGGCCGCCTTTTTTTTTGAAATTCAAAAACAAATCTGTGGCGCACCCCTACTTGGTGCGCCACATAATTGCAAATTTCTGTGGCGCACGGCTGAGGTGCGCCAAAGAATTGAAATTTCTATGGCGCACGGGTTGGGTGCGCCACAGAAATTATTTTTATGGCGTGTATTCTGTGGTGCACCCCTGTGGCCCCGGGGTGCGCCACATAATCGATTTTTGGTGCGCCACAGATGAGGCAATCTGTACTAGTGCTAACAGGAAGAAAACCACTAAGGAGAAGAAGAAGACACGCCAGCCGGTGGCGGATGGCATTGGAGGGAACCAGATGGGGTTCCCACCGACGTCGTTTACCACCATCCCGACGGGAGCTCCGCATGACTCGACCCAGACGGGGTTGGGTGCATCCCACTCTCAGGCGAAGGGTGGGGCGAGCTCTCCGTCGCGGATACACTGCTTCAATTGTGGGGTGTTCGGGCACTTCCGATCTGAGTGTACCGAGCTTGAGCGTTGCCTGCTCTGTGGAGACCCTGACACCGCCTCACCACGTGCTCTGTGCTGTCTGCCCCGCCATTTAGGCCTCACCTTGAGCTACTTGGCCACCGGGTGGAGTCGATGTACTACATCGACCTAGGCGGTGTCCCAATGGTGGTCCCCGAGAACCCCGCTCACGTGTTCGTATTCCCTGACCATCTCTCGGCCTTATCCGCTGGACTCTCTGTGGCGATCCTGAGAGATGAGCTGTAGCGCCCTACCTTTTAATAAATATAGAACACTTGTGTATCTTGTTATTCCTGGAATCTCTGATAGCATACACATGACAAAATGAAATATTCATTATCCTGCTATTCCCGGTATCTCTGATAGCTTACATATGACAAAATAAAATATTCCTTGCAATCATCATTCTACATCGTTGATACAATGGATAAGAAATAAATAGTATTACAATTGGCATAGTCATCATGAAATAGCCATAATAACAGAGTTTCAAAGTAAACACATCGGAAATAAAATCTTCAATGAGCCTTCATCACTTCATATGCCACAGGAAGAACATGTTGGCGATAGACTCGAGATCCTAAAAGAAATTCTCACTCATCTTAAGATTCATCTGCATGTTGGAATATGCAGCCCCACGAGGGAGGAAGTTAGTACAAACAATGTACTGGCAAGTGACACTTGTATGGTGGCAATTTTGAGGAATAAACTAACTACATGATATTTGGCTGGTGGAATGTGGGCTATTTGCATAAAGTCGGTTTTGTCCTATATTTGTAAATCATTTTAAACAGATGAAAATAATTGTACAATTATTTATGGCTAATCCACCATAAAGTTGGACAAATCATCATGGCTAAACCACCATGCAGTTTGATGAATCATCATGGCTAAACCACCATAAAGTTTGATTGTGGCATCATGGCTAAACCACCATAAAGTTTGATTGTGGCATCATGGCTAAACCACGATGTGCCCTATAAAGGGTTCCTACCATATTTTTATTTCATTCAAAAAAGACGAGGAGATCCTTCGGCACCAACTCTGTCTAGTTTGCTCAATTTGGCCATAACCGGGACACGGCTAAGATCTTAGTTTTTAACCCTGCAGAGGTTGTGCACTTTCACCTTGAGACTCATCCTCCCCGCGGGAAGAATGAGACAAGATCTTTGCGAGGAGGGATTCAACCATACCAGCATGACTCGACGCTCATAAAATTCTACCAGCCAATGTCATACAACACGAAGAACCCCCACAACTTACTTAATCTTGGCAGAGCCCATATTACCTCAAGGTTGCACTGGAAGCTAACTATATAGTGAAGACCTACAAATCTCTTTATTTCTGGGTGGCCGTTCACAAGTGTACTCTCAGGTGACAATCCCCATATTCATGGCTAAACCACCATGAACATGGTCCTGAGTATCCACTCAACATAATCCAAGCAAGGTTCAATCCACCTAGGTGTTTCATTTGGTTGTTAATTTTCAGTTTTCCAAAACACCACAACCCAACAAGTAACAACAATTGTTGTGATAGTATTCTAGTATAGCTAAACTAGTACCTAGCAGGAGTTTCAGGTCGCTACACACTACTAGATGTTCTGAGCATAGCATATACTTGGAAAAATAATAAAATCACCTACGATGCATACTACTGAAAACATTAATGCAATTGGAAAACAAAAGTGGGACATGAGTATAACTTTCCTTGTGGAAGTTGGTATAGAGGCACTCTCTTTACAAATATAACGTTGCTCTCCGTACAATCTAAACAATACAAATAAATAACAATAATCAAGCAATTCACCAGCATACAAACAAATACAACAAAATATACCATACAGAAGCATACCAAGATATTCAACTTGATTGGTGTTAACATGGACAAGATTTTGAAACATAATTCAATATGCGAAAATAATTATGATGAGCTGGTTAATGTTTGGTCTTTTATGGACAAGTTCAATTTTATCATAATAATTCAATTTATGAAAAGGAACTACAATGTTTTGAGTTAGTCTTAACACATAATTCAATTTACAAAAACAATTATCTAAGGCTTTAAGCCGGGAGTTCACGGAGCGTTCTCACGCAATCTGCCAATATGTGAGTATGCTATGTGGGTAATGGTTGCAGTGTACAACTACCATCGCAGGTGCAGCCCCTTGGAGACAAAAATCATCCTCGCACTCAAAAGAAAAAAACGCACACGTTCCTGTCCCGACTCCATTGAAGCTAGGGTTTCCGGCCGCTTGCCGCCGCCAGCCAGGCACCGGCGGACGCCGCCACCAGTGCTTCCCCCGCGGTCTCGGAAACCATCTTGGCCACCACGCGGACAAGCACGGGGCCGGGGGAGGGCGGAGGCCAAGAACTTCAGCCTACCTCGGGGCACGGATGCGGCGAGCGGGAGCTGGAGGCCCTCAGGCAGCATGGACTGTGTGCGGGCGCAGTGAAGGAGCGAACCGGCTCGCCGTCGCCTCCGAGTAAGGGGCGCGAGGGACGAGGACGGATCGGGGTTGACGTTTCTGCTGCGTCGACTAGTGGAGGGCTACACGAGGCCAGACATTTGACCTCTCCATCAAGGACTTCAACAAGATCGACCTGGAGTTGTTCTACTCTGTCCAGCCAACTGCATCCTTCTTCTCCTTAGGTACTGTACATCCGTTCCTCTATCTGATCTGCTTGCTTTTAGGCAATGCACTCAATGTGTTTGATAGATTGTTTGATTACCAGTAGTCAAATCTAATCTGACCTTGGATCCATTGAGGAAGAGAAAGCTTGAGGTGATGCACATGACTAATAACGTTCATACAGTAACACAAATTAACGTCCGATTAGTGAATTCTTGTTTGGAGACGTTTTAATGTAAAATTAGATTAATAACTGTTTGGGATGAAATGGTGTATTTTCTTTATTTATGTAGCATGCCTCTCTACGTTTTAGGAAACAATTCATGCCTCTTATTCGAGGTTGAAATAGTGATAGACTGGAATCTATTGCGATGGTTGTCTCTTCGGTTGCAATGTCTCATGAGAATCGTAGATAGACCATTGTCTTGGGAGAAAGACTTGACTTTTTGTTGACTTGTTTAGAACTTTGGCCCTTGCTACTTGCATATTTATATCTTTACTTTTCATATATGTAGGGAGTATTCCTTACTTTGCAACGTTATTTCCAACACTTGGTATTGGCGGTCTAGCAATTTTTCAAAGATACCAGGTCGACGCATGAGTTGTCATTTATATTATAAAATAAGCTCTCACCAAGGATTATTGCCTCATTGTTGTTGCTTGTGCTTTGCTAATTAAACCAAACTTTTTAAATATCATAGATTATATGCATGGATCTACCTATTGTTTTAAGAAATGCGGATGCAAGTCTACCTCTTAAAATTCAGTGCGCGTTTAGCTTGAGCTTAAAACTGCTTGGTAATTGTTCTAAACAAAGTCTTGCCTGTTTGTTGTCTGAGTAAGAATATACATATAGTTATGCTATTGATATGCCAAAGACCATAATTGTGCATTTGTTTTTGTTCTGAATAAATACTTCGACTTGAGTTTCCGTTTATCTTTCTTCGCCATTTGTGCTGATTTTGTGATTTCGGATGCCGGTTCTTATGGAGATGCGTAGTATAGCTATGTATTTCACTTTGGTTTGCTGGATGGGAAGTGGTATGCTATACTTTCACAAGAGTGCTTGTTGTGCAGAGTTATAGTGTTAACTGCGTATACGTTGTGCTTTTTGGTGCACCATCTACTGGCTTATATGTTGATTGCTCGAGCAACGGGAGATTCGGGTTGTCTATGGGCTCTCCTTTTGATGGAGATTCGGGTTGTCCATGTGATTTTCTCTAATTTTCAAGGTGTGATGACCGCTGCGATTATGGTTTCTTCTTGTTCGTAGAGTGTAAGAATATACTATGCAGTGATCTAGGGCTCTCTGAATAGCTAAGAAATATATGACTAGGTTTTGTATAGTGTTGGTTTAAGCTGATCTGTAACAGGCGTGTTACTGGTTAATTTGCTGCACATTTTTTCTCCAAAAGTTTTTAACAACTAGGATCTTCTAAATGATTAGAGGAGCCTTTGTTGCTGGTCGGCATGCCCTTTGTGTTATTGTTCTGTCTAGGTCACATGTATAGTTTATTATGCGGTGGTGTGCTGTTATGCAGCTTGGTGGGACTTATTCAACCGACCGAGCTTATATCATCTATAGCTTTAAGTCGGGTTCTCGGCGAGGTTGCTAAGGCCATCTGCCGTCGTCCGAGACTGTTGTGTGAGCCTCTGTTATGTCGGTTTGTGAGGTTTGAATGAAGTTGGCGACCTCTCTTCCGTCTCAAACCCTTATCTTCATTTCGCATCTCACCTCCCTTGAGGCGGGGTATCGGGCTGGCCAGCAGCAACGCACAGTTGGATGGGGGAAGGCCATGTCATCCTCTCCTCTTTTGGCTCTCCCGTCCCCTTTCTTTCTCAGTGGTGGTTTGGGAACAGCGATGGTTGGTGTCACAGACCTGTGCACTTCCTCTATTGTTCTTCACATAGGCTGATTGGGGTTTGTGGCATCTTTAGGTGGTGGATTGGATAGAGGACTCACCGGCGGTAGATTCTAGGTATCTTCTTTGTTTCCCTTTTTTAGGGGATGATGTATTATTTGATTGTTTTGCTGGGTTCTCGCAGTCGGATTTGGCAGGGATGTGGGGTTACGAGCAGCCATGTGTAGTTGCCACCACCATCCCGTCCGTCACCCGACGTGATGGATGCCGCTACACTCCTCGGCGGCCGCCGCCTCTCTCCTGCATCGACGTATTTTTTGGTAGCACCCTTTCCACCTCGACCTTAGCCCTCAAAGTATTGCCCCAGCCCCACATTTCTCCCTCCACTATTTCCCTCCCATGTTGTGCCTTCCGTCCGGATTTAGCACTGCAAGTGTCGCGGCTGCCACCATACTTTGTTAGGACTCAATTTTTGTATCAATTCACTAGCGTATTGTGATTTGGTAGGTTTCTGCTGAAGTTCTGTTTTACATCTGTGCATGTGGTACATGGATGAAATAGGTATGAAAGTATTAGAGTAATGTAGAGATGGATCCGGTATTGGGATTTTCTAGCATATTAAATAGTCTATTCCATGAATTATATTCCCTCTTTACTATTAGTTTTCTCCCTGTGTGCATGCAATTTTCGTTGGATAGGATAGCATCGAGATGGATGCACTAAAGAGCTCTCTATTCTTCTTTTGGGTGGTACATGTTCTTTTGGATGACAATCAGAATTGTTATCACATCCGTGCAATATAAATATCTATCAAAGTTTATTATTTCTCAGTGCAATCTGAGAATATTAGAATGATTGAGTTGGTATGTACAAGTTCCTATCGGAACCGAGTACCTTAGAGAGGAGTGGGTTTGTAGCGCCCAAAATTGCTGTGATGTTTGGACAAAATTTGATAGACAATAATTTATTTTCAAATCTTCCGTTATATACCAATTGAAACAAACTTACCAATCAGCTAATGGTGGCGTTGATAATACGTAGTTTTGAGATTATTATCATGCTAAAGTATTTATCTCTGTATATGTTAATTTCCTTCTCGCTGTAGGTGATCATTTGTCAACCTATATGGAAGCTCATATCTTCATCATGACTTTGTTGGAACTATAGATGCTCAGATCTTTAGCATGCTTTAATCGGAACTATATACAAGTTACAGATTCAGACAGACCGATGAATAACAAGAGGAAGTTTTACCTTTGGTCTTAAATTATACAGATCAATGAACAAAGTTATATCTGTGTTCCACTAAAACTCAAAAGTTATGCTATTATTTCTTCCCTTAAAGTATACGGACCAATGAACAAAATCATACCGTTCTTCCATCACTATTCACACAGATGCCATGCTAGGGAGCAATTGGAGTAAGCTTCCCACTTAACGGACATCTTTTATGTTAATGATCGTCCTTTATTTAGATAAATATTCGTCGCTGGTAGTAATTTGAACAAGAAAGGTTTTTTCCATTTGATTTGTATAGTGCTTTTATCATCAGGTACTCATCTATAGAAGTTTCATGGCTTTCCTGGTATGAAATAACAACTCAATTTAATCTTGAATCTTGATGGACTTTCATATATTCGCTGGATACAAGATAATGACATCATGATCCTGGAAAAAAGAAAATAATAATTGCGATACCTATCTATATAGCATGTGCCCCAAGTTTGGCCCCAAGCAACCAAAGGTTCATATGTAGGAGAGGTAAGCCTCTTTAGTCGCAGGGATACAGATATCATGAAGCAGATCTAATGTAAGTATGGCCCATAGAACTAACTTAAAGATAATGTTGTAACATGTTCACTAGGATGTGGATATATGTAGTTTAGAGATTTTGAATGCACCTTTCCTCTCTAAGGAGGGAGCAGTATTAGTCTCATCTGGCATTTGATATTTTAGGGTGCTATAGACTAATGTGGTGATGTTATATGTAGGTTTATTTTTTGTTAGCTAATTTTCTTTACATTAGAAAGATTTCTTGACATCTTCACATAGGTATAGTGAGTGCTCAAGAGACTGTAGCTATTGGTTTTTGACTGTTAATTTTGCTTCAGTTTTGATACATTAATTTCCCTTCAGCAATTTTGAACTTATTGGCAAGTTACTCCTACATGTCGAACCTAGAATGGTTGTAGCCCTTCGGTATATTGAATTTTCAGCTACTTCTTACATGTGGAACCTAAAATGGTTTTAATTTTGTTATAGAGAAATTTTATTAACCTTAAGCTAAGATGTAATCCCGGCTAGCTGTGGCCGCTCTCGGCCATTTGTCTTGTGACGTTGTTTTGTGGGTCCTTCTCTTTCTCTTCGCGTTTGGGTGCGCTGCATGGGATTGTCAGTTTGGGCCACGTGTAGGTATCGTTTTGTCTTTTCTTCGTCCGGACATGGAATGCCCCCCCCACCCCGTCATCTTCCCTAGGGTCTTCGAGCTTTGTAGTTCTTTTGTTACGATTCTCATGTCTCCCTATTTTACTATTTTTTTTAAATTCTTTCTTGGAATGGTGGTCTATATGCTTATCCGCACATTTGTTGTTTGGGCGACACACTGAAAAACTATATAGTCAGTAGAAGATGCAAAGGCATGATCTGAATTTTTTTTGACCTGAATAGACTAAATCAGGTTTAGGCAGGAAAGAAAAATAAGCTTACTAAAGTATGGTAAAAATAAGCTTGCTAAAGTATGGTTCTGTCTTGTGCATTTTCATGCCAGTTGTTCTTCAGCAAAAGAAAAGTCTTATTGTGACTATGAAAACAAAAGCATATGTTATAAAAGCCTCCAACTCGCTAGCAAAGTTTTCTTTTTGTTTTATGCGCTCACAATGCAATGTCCATACCATTTGCTATTGTCTCCACCTTCAGACCTTCAAAAAGAATATACCATCACTTTGACTACAGGGAAAACTAAACTTTGGGTCATGTTGAAATTCCCAAAATAATCTTAAAATGTGTTTTGTTTAATTCACATGCAAACAGATTGCTGAAATTTAGCCTTCAAATAAGCAGATCATGGTTAGCGCTCTTTCTAAACTCAGTGTCACATGCAAATTTTCTTTGTAGGCTTGTCAATCTGAACACATTTCAAGTTAAATATGCTCCAGCAAGAGTGCACAGTTATATACC
>JAPCYS010001044.1:0-29070 GCA_028641055.1 Alopecurus myosuroides
TGTATTAGGGTTAAATAAAATGAACCCGAGCTAATTAACTCTTGGTGTGTATTGATACATTTAAATATTTCATCAATGTTGCTTTTATAATTGAGATGACGATCTGGAAAATATAGTTATTCTTTTTCTAACTTGTTTAACTATAAGTAACATTAGCTATTATCTATAAACAATTTTGATGAAATGGATCTGGAACATATAGTTACTCTTTTTTCTAACTTAGGGAATTATACTTAGTGTAGCATCAAATTTTTACTTAGGGAATTTTGTGTATTTTCAGAAAAGTATGGAGCCAAGAGACGAAGATGCGGATAACTTGCTCGCGGGATTAATCCGCGGGCCCGAGGGAAAGACCGATGTGAGGCAGTGGATGAACAACTCCGGTGAGGGAGCTCCGGAGCACACCTGGGGAGACGTCTCTGCTAAGGGAGAAGCCGACGGCTCCGGTGGAGCCGCTCCGAGGTGCATATAGATATGTTATTTAATGTAGCATCCGTTGTCTATATACATGTATTAACAGTATTTATATTTTTATCCATCCGGTTCAAGCATATCAACCGAAAAAAGACTAAACGAGGCACAACAAAGAAGTTGAAAGATACAGAAAGATATAGGATCGAAACAATCGCTGCAGACGGCGCACCCGAGCTTCCTGCTGATGTTGCCCAAAAATTTGTGAAGCAATGCAGAGTGCTAGTTAGGGATCACATCCCGATCACTGTTCAAGAGTGGAATGAGCCACATGATCCGCGGTGAGAAGGAATTTCATTTGTCAGCAAAAAAGGCAAAGATCATCTTTTCAAAAAGATCATGTGTAATTTCACATTACCCTTGCCGGAGGTGGACAAGAATGAGGCGGATGAGAATGAGGAGGTAGATGGTGAAGCCGATGTTAATAAAAAGAAACTTGAGTTAGTGGAAAAGGTCAAGGCGTGGACTCTGAAAAAGATGGCACAGCAATTCAAAAACTGGAAGAAAAGATTGAACCTTGACTTTATTAAGAAGGGCAAGACTCCGGATTTCACTCAAGGGTATGAGAAAATAAAACCCTTATGGGAAGAGTTGGTGAAGTACAAGCTGTTAGAGAATGCACAGGAAAGGTAAAAAACAAATCAGAAAAACGCCGCCAAAAAGGCATATCACCATATTATGGGGCAAGCTGGCTACAAGGGTTCCCTGCCCAAGTGGGAGAAATGGGAGAACGACCTGCTTGAGAAGGGGATCACTCCCGAGACATTCATGTGGGTCGAGCGGACAAGGTCATGGTTCTACGGGCATGGGGCAAGTTGGACGCCGAAGGAAAAGCAATCTATAACCTAAGGCATAAAGAGAATCCTCTACCCATAGAAGATCTTAGAAGCGCAATAAAGGATGTTAAAGAGGGGCGGTTCGTGCCCGATAGAGAGAACGACGAGCTCACACGCGCCCTCAGGAATAAGGAACACATAGGGCGTACACGAGGCACAAAAGGCAGTCCTCTGTGGAGTATTTGGTTTGACAACAACAAAAAGAAATATCCTGATAGAAGCCGCCAACGGAAAAAGGACGCGGAGGCAGCTGAAGCAGCGAGTCGGGCAAACTGGAGGCGTCAACATGAAGAACAGATGAAGCAGTAGCTAGAGGTAGCAATGAAGCAGCAGGAGCAAATTAACACACTTAGCCAGCAGCTAGTGTCTACCGGCGTACCACACCTAGGAGAAGGTGAAGTCGATGCTACCGACGCTGCACATTCTCATCATCGTAAAAGCAGCGTTGTGTCCACGCAACTCGAGGGTGATGATGCACCGCCGATGATGCACCCGGTGGATGATATCACGGAGATCACAACTTGTGAGCTCCACGTGAAGGTCGTCAATATAACCATCAAGGCGGTGGTCGGCTATGTCTTACCAATTGGCAACGAACCAACTCATCATAGTCTTCCGGTTCCACGAGCCTACGCTATTGTTGGGGTCGATGAAGTTGTCAACGGATTCGAGCGGGTGAAGCTTGAATTCCTTGAAGGTGAAGACAGAGAGGTGATTGAACTCGGAGAAGCCAAGAAGTTGGTCGTTCTATGCCTAAAGGAATGCATTGTGCTTCCAAATCAGACGGCAAGGCCATCGACTCCTCACCATTCTCCAGCGCAACAGTCTACAGCGCGGTCGTCTCCGCCGTGCATGATGTCTCCAGCACGGTCGCCTACGCCTTGCATGCCGTCTCCAGCGCGGTCGCCTACGCCGCCGCGTCAGCCTTCTCCGCCCACTAAGTTTCCGCTGAAACGTAAAAGATCACCCAAACGTCAACGGTCACCCCTCCCGAAGGTACCAAAGGAGTTACCCAAGTTATCTTACGACTATACTCCTGAGCAAACCAAGAAAATCGCAAGGGACAAATACGAGGCGTGGAAATCGAAGCCAAAGGAGCCGACAAAGGCAGATTTCACCGACACCGAAGAAAATGTAGAACGAGCTTGGAAAATGGTGAAGACTCTTCATCAACCCGAGCCGAGTCTTTCATCTGACTATGACCGCTCTATTCTGAAGTCACACCAGGAAATGGTGCGGTCGACGAAGCGTAGTAGCACAAGCGTGAAAAGCGGGAAATCAGTTGCCCAGCTCGGAGAGAAGAAAAAAATCCATCTCCCCGCTCAAAGTGATTTCCAATACCCAGGTGGGGCCGAGCACTAATGGTGACGAGCAAATTGATCCGGAGTTTATAGAAGGTTACAGACAAAGGGCAGCTGCTGCGGGTTTGTCTATTGCTGAGTATATGCAAACAATAGACTATTTCCCCGTTGCTGAATGTGCGTACAAATACCAGCACGGGAATCCTCTCGTCAAACCCGAGGAGGTAAAGGATCTATCAACCAAATTGCAAAGAGTGCATACTTGGTATATGGAAACCGTTCAGAAATCTCAGGACGGGATAGTGCTCGGAGTTAAAGACGAGCACTACAGGTATGGAGATGGACTGGTTCTGATTCAATTTTCCGAATTGTTTCAGTTATTCTAGCTGCAGACCCTCGACAAATCTATCGTTAGTGCCTATTGTCTGTAAGTACTTATTTCTCTAATTAAGTCTCTAGCTAGACCACCTCGTTCATTGCTATATATATAGTACACTCATTATATTATAATTGCAGAATGAAGATTCTCGAATGCAAAAGAGGACAAATCTATGATATTGGGTTCATTGACCCATATTTTGTTAATCATTAAACTCTTGAGCTATTTGCCAAGGATACAGAAGATAACCTTATAAGGGCAATAAGGTTTCAACAACACCAACCGGAAATACTATTTCCTTACAACTTCGGGTGAGTGTTATTGTGGTGTACACAATTTGTTTTTCTTAATACTCGATGTTCAATGTATAATTGATGAGTTCTGCGTGCGCAACTTCCACTATATTCTGCTAAACTTCCAAGTTGACAAAGGAAAAGTACTGGTAATGGACCCAAAATGTAAACCCCTAGTGATGTGGGCGGGCATGCAGGAAATGACCCAGCGGTAATTTCAATCTTTATTAATTTCAATCTTTATATATGACACTATATATATCGACTACTTTGTTTCATTTTCGTATATCAAGTAATTAGTAACTCTTCTTATTCTTTTTCTTTCCCGGGAAGCGTTTGGAAGAGGTTCACAAAAAAGTCTCCTGGTGAATGGAAACCAGAGCTTACATTTGATATTGTGCAAGTAAGTACTACTATCTAGATCCGCGCATCTCCTTGATTCTAGTGTCGATACCATTATCATGGCTGGTTGATTATTATTTTGATTGAAACCATGTTCTCGTAAAGTGCTTGCAACAAGGAGACGGGAATCACTTGTGTGGATACTACGTCAGCGAGTTCATTCGTCAGACGACATGTCCCAAGGGCAGAGTTTTCAACAAACTTCATGTATGTCAGTCGTCAATTTTTCTTATTACGATCTATCTTAGTTACTTACTTTCATTAATATATATTAACCACTCTTCTTTATATTAGATCGAACGGCTCCGGGACGGTCTTCTACCAAGGGACCGCATAAGAGCAATTCAGGAGGAAATTGCGGGCTTCTTAGATGCAGAGGTTCTTAATGTAATGGAGAGTACTATAGCGCCGCTTGGTAATGAATTTGATTTTGTAATTAATTACATCGGTCATGTAGTATGCTCGATATACTTTGATTATGTAATATAAGTGTTGCATCTTTTTCTATATATATGCATTACTTAGTCACTCGTGGGACCCGGAGGTCCGGGGAGGGGCCACCGAGGCTTCTCTCTTCTCGTGGGATCCAGGAGGTGTCCGAGGAGGGGCCACCGGGGTTCCTCTCTTCTCGTGGGATCCGGAATGTCCGGGGAAGAGTCACCGAGCTCCTCTCTTCTCCTGGGATCCGGGGAGGGGCCACCGGGGCTCCTCTTCTCATGGGATCCGGGAGGTCCGGGGAGGGGCCACCGGGGCTCCTCTCTTCTCATGGGATCCGGGAGGTCCGGTGAGGGGCCATAGGGAGGTATGGGGATTGCAAAACATAAAAAGGAAAATAATAAACACAAAAAATATAAACTCTGCCACGACAGAGAAAAAGGCAAAAGTGCTGCCACGGCAGAAGGGGCATTCATCCCGGTTCGTGGTAAGAACCGCGCATCTCCTTGATTCTAGTGTCGATACCATTATCATGGCTGGTTGATTATTATTTTGATTGAAACCATGTTCTCGTAAAGTGCTTGCAACAAGGAGACGGGAATCACTTGTGTGGGTACTACGTCAGCGAGTTCATTCGTCAGACGACATGTCCCAAGGGCAGAGTTTTCAACAAACTTCATGTATGTCAGTCGTCAATTTTTCTTATTACGATCTATCTTAGTTACTTACTTTCATTAATATATATTAACCACTCTTCTTTATATTAGATCGAACGGCTCCGGGACGGTCTTCTACCAAGGGACCGCATAAGAGCAATTCAGGAGGAAATTGCGGGCTTCTTAGATGCAGAGGTTCTTAATGTAAATGGAGAGTACTATAGCGCCGCTTGGTAATGAATTTGATTTTGTAATTAATTACATCGGTCATGTAGTATGCTCGATATACTTTGATTATGTAATATAAGTGTTCCATCTTTTTATATATATGCATTACTTAGTCACTCGTGGGACCCGGAGGTCCGGGGAGGGGCCACCGAGGCTTCTCTCTTCTCGTGGGATCCAGGAGGTGTCCGAGGAGGGGCCACCGGGGTTCCTCTCTTCTCGTGGGATCCGGAATGTCCGAGGAAGGGTCACCGAGCTCCTCTCTTCTCCTGGGATCCGGGGAGGGGCCACCGGGGCTCCTCTCTTCTCATGGGATCCGGGAGGTCCGGGGAGGGGCCACCGGGGCTCCTCTCTTCTCATGGGATCCGGGAGGTCCGGTGAGGGGCCATAGGGAGGTATGGGGATCGCAAAACATAAAAAGGAAAATAATAAACACAAAAAATAAAAACTCTGCCACGACAGAGAAAAAGGCAAAAGTGCTGCCACGGCAGAAGGGGCATTCATCCCGGTTCGTGGTAAGAACCGGGACGAATAGTCCCTGCCAGAATGATGCCTCCCCTGCCACGTGGGCCACCCCTAACCATCCTGGGTGCTGGTACAACCGGGACGAATGGCTATGGGCCATTTGTTCCGGCTGGCCCATCCCGGTTGCACAACCGGGATAAATGGGGCTTACCAACCGGGATGGTTGGCCCTATTTCCACTAGTGTGGAGGATGTGTTTTCCTTGTTTTCAAGGGTTGTGACAGTTTTTCCCCAAAAAAGTGGGGGGAGGGGGTGTGATAGTTTTTAAGAATAGCGGTCAAGGCTCCACTAGAGATGCTCATACATAGCCGGTGACCATTAATTTTACAATAAGCTAACCCTGTGATATAAATTTCATAATAGTTTAAGCATAATAAAACCAAACTCGGTCATGCCTCTTTCCAATCTACTGATAGGAAATCTCGTCCTATGAGGCTATGACATCCCAAGTCCAACTCGGGAAGTTCGGCTCTTGCGGTAGTCCGCCGTACGACTCCCCATTTGAGGATGTTATTCTTTCATCCAAGTAAGTAAATCTTTTCGTTACTAAATTTCCACAGATGATGAAGCACGTGACATGAACTATATTCAGCTATCCCGTCTACCCGGCCGTGGAAGTCTGTGCGCCCCGCCGGATCCCGTTTCTTGCATAAACGCCCTCTCAATCGACCTCAACCTAGCGTATAAGTTATATTCTAATATCTCACCCGGTATATACATCGTGACAAAGTCTGTATGCATTTGTGTTAGAATGCCTGGAAATGATGTTCTTGTCAATCCCAACAATATGTTCTACGAATTGATGCATGGGTCGTATGATTCCATACTACCTCAATTTATAGACAAGCTATAGGGTGTTATTCATGCTTTCCTTATGCAAAACTAATGGCCATGCAAACAGAGGTATGACTAGCGAGATGCTACCTACCGTGCTTCACTCTCAATGCGCGCCTCGTTAATTGACGTCCTTGCAGGTTTTCCATTTTCTTATGCAAATTAGTTAATGGTAGTACTGGATGAGCATGCATGTCAGTTGCATTGCATAGCTCCTGTCGACCTGGGCCTGGACGCACACCGCAATGATCTAGTATATCGTGAGCAATTGGGGACGTGGATTTTGTGGGCCCGAGCAGGCTCGCTCCCTATGGACGCGGCTGCGCGCGATTGGACGGTTGACTGACCGGCAGGGACATTTATTGGGGCGCGGTGGCAGACGATACTAGTACTACTAGTAGTAGTATTCTCCCGTGTACCTCGTACGGTGCTTAAATGCAAGATCATTGAATGCGTATGAGAGGGGACGGTAAAGAAGCCGTGGTAGGTGCGTGCCTACTAGCTGTTTTCACCCGGGTGGAATGATGCGAGGGGACATCATGTACTGGTGTCGTGTTGAAGTAGTAAATGTGCACGGTTCGTGTAATGCGGAGATAAATATGGACAGTCAATCTCGGCCTGGCAGTTCATTACAATCTAGAGTTGGAAAAAAATTACTATTGGTAAATATACTTTTTGTCAAAAAAAAATGCGTAGGTTGGAATGAATGAACATTATTTTTAACTAATGAACAATTATTTTGAACATTGTGATTTATTTATCTTTGTGTGCATTTTATTTAAGTATATTTATCTATGGGTCTAGATAGTTTTTTCTTTAAATCGTGAGTTAAAAAAAAACTCTCAAAAGTAAAAAAAGAAATTCATCGTTAGTTTGAAAAAAGTCTAGAATGATTATATTTTTTTTCGCGAATTCAAAATTATGTTCACGTTGTTAAAGAAAAATATTCTTGGGATTGCAAAAAACATGTGGTTAAGAAATGTGTCCGCTAGTTTTAAAATGTATTCGCACAATTAAAAAACTTTTTCAAATTATGTAAATAAGTGTTCACTCATTAAATTTAATAATTAATTCATCGTATTATTTTTAGAAAGAAATGTATTGTTGAAATTTTTTCTACACAATTTCATAGAGAAATGTACCATGGTTCAAAATATAGGAGAACATGAGCCTGGCTGTAGACTCTTAGCGTCAACCGTTCTGACACCATAAATGCTCCATCCAGCTAACTTTCCAGTTTAGGGAGGAGAGTATTTGATACGTCCCATACCCGATGCTTTAAATGAGCATGCCTTCTATATGTAGCCCATATTACGGGGCCAAATGAACTCGAGGGCTCTACCGAGTTTCCCGAGCAATTGGGTCCTATGCCCTTAGGTCCCTATTTTCAAAAACCAACCCGATTGGCGGTCCGATAAAAAAAACAGGGAACGAGAGCCTCGTTCAGTTTCTCAAGATGCTTTGGTCCTCTACTAATGTACCAAAAAAATAAATTAAAGATGGTGTCCATTGACCCCTTGACATTGACCCAATAGAGGCCCAATAATAAACTAATCGAACAACAATTCGTGAATTTTTAGTACATTGCATCAAATATTATGTGTATTCATTTGGTCTAAGGTGAAAATTTTAAAAAATTAGCTCAAATATTCTGATTTTTTGTCGCCAAAGAACCGACGGACCACTGACGGACCGACCGGGGAAAACCTGAATCGATAGCCTCACCGGTTCAATTACTGATTCGGTGACCCTACTTCCACGCCATGTCATGTCGTGGTATCCTCTCTACCGGCTAAAACCTGAATCGATAGCCTCACCGGTTCAGTTAATGTTTTTTTGGGGGAGGGGGCGGGTGAGGTTTGGATGTGTTGATACTAACTCGGTGATCTAGCCGAGCTTCCGTCGTCCGACCACACTAAACGGAGAAAAATAGGGACAATTTTTCTCCGGTGGGGGGGGGGGTGGATTTTCCCTTAGGGGACTACTGGAGCACGCTTCATTTCATGTTTTCAAGGGTGTCGAAGTTTTAAAGGTAATCATCAACAAATAGACTCTAGTAGAGATGTTGCTACACGTGAGCTGAGGAATGACTTTATAATAAGCTAATTCCGGCATAAATCCTTCATAATGTTCTAAGTATACTAAAACCAAAACCCGGGTATGGATTTTTCAACTCCTTTAAAACGAAATTTCGGCCTATGAGTCTATGATCTCCCATGTCCCAATTATGGATGTTCTAATCTTCTGGCACGTCGTAGGCTCGTCCGTTTGGGGATGTTATTCTTGCATCCAAGCAAGTAAAAGTTGCTGTGTCTACAATTTCATAGATGATGAAACTTGTGACATGAACTATGGTGTGATATCTCGTCTACCAGGCCATGGAAGTACTTGCACCTCGCCAGATCCAAGTACATGCATAAACAACCTTTTGAAACTACCTTAATGTAACATTTCAGTTATCTTCTAATATCTCACTGGATATATGAATCGTCACACAGCCTTGTGCGTGCATGTCTACATTGCGTGAGAATGATGTTCATATATCTATCCCAAAATATGCCCTAGGAGTTTATGTATTGGTTGTATGGATATAGACTACCTCAATTTATAGACCCAAAATCTATGGTGGTTTTCATGCTTTTCAAATGCAAAAGTAATGGCCATGCATGATACATATTTCTTCATACATATATGCATGTTGGTTGGTCCATGTCTTGTTAAAGTTATATAGGGACTGACGTAAACCACTCCGTGTCGTAGTAGGATGGTTCATTTACTGTCGGCCCTACCAATATCTCTATGGTACCAAAAAGTTCAGCCCTACAAGCTGGACCTACTGGAAACAGAGCTGGTTGATCAAAGAGTGCATACCGTACATTGCTCTTCATGCCTGCCTCATCTAAGTAAGTTCATGCCACTATCGGTACAATAGGTCTTTTTTACATGCATGTCTTAAAAAAATAGAAGCCAACACATACGGAAGTCTCATGGGTAAAGCAACTTTGTTCATTCTACAGGAAGGAAACTCACATCAGATTGTATGTGTCTATCTCACTCTTCTGTTGGGCCATCTTTTTGAATGTTGTCCATGGCTCCTTGCCATGGAGAAAGCACCATCGGATGATGACTAACCAGCAAATCTATTTTCGATTCCTACCATGGGTCCAGGCGAGTCTCTTCACTGCCCCACGCGTACGTCACGCCTTCCCCGCCCCACCCCCTGCCCCGCCCTCTTCCCTCTCCCCTGTCGCCACGGGCGGCAGAGGTTGCCGGTAGTGGCGGAGGAAGGAGAAAAATTGAGGTCGGGCAAACTCTAAGACATGAATAGAAATCTAAAATCTTCAATTAAAAAATGTATTGAAATCCAAATGCCTATTTCACCATAGCCTCTAATTATCTTGCTCACAAATTTAACAATAAGACGTGTGTATTTTACGAGAATTGCAGAAACCTGCGGAAATAAACAGCCTCCTACTATTAATAGCCTTTTCCCTTCATTTCCATCTTCTACTGAGTGGTCGAACCAAGCATGTGCAGGTTGTAGCCGCCACTCGTCCCCCCCGGTCCATGTCCAGCTTTCGTGTGCACCCTGTTTCGATTAGGACTCGCTCGCGCTCTTCCGCCTTATGGGCCAGCACATTTAGTTAAGAGAAAATGTAAGAAAATAAAAGAGGAGGATTGAACCTAGGACCTCTAGCTCGGGATAGTAGCACATAACCGCGGGGCTATGTTTCGATCGTGTCTAACCTTTTGTGTAGTCTTGTTATGGTCTCCTTTTTTTCTATTTTCATTTTCCCCATTTTTCTTCCCTTTTTCTGTTTTTCATTTCCATTTTATTCTTTCTTTTTTTGTTTCTTTTCTTAGTTTTATTTTTTTTAGTTTTATTTTTTCTTTTATATGAAAATATTCATTTTTGGATATCTTTAAAAAGCTGAATCATTTTTCATTTCTACTAAACTATTCCAGAAATTGAACCATTTTTTAGTTGAAACCATTTTCTGTTTTGAACCATTTTTAAAAATCAGAATCATTTGAAATTTGGAACTATTTTGGTTCACCGAAATTTTTCGTTCACTATTTTTTTTTGGTTAATCCGAATTTTTGGTGGACCAGAATTTTTTTAGTTCACTATTAGTTCCCCTTCACCAATTTTTTTTGGTTCCCTATTTTTTTGGTTCACCATTATTTTTGGTGCATCTGCATTTTCTGTTCACGTACAAAAAGGGTCGGTGACAAGAATCAATTATACATTTAAAAATCAATGAATATGGTTGGTGATCTGTCGGTACGTTCTTATTCATTACTATTAAGTTATAAATTTGCTTATCTATCTTCATGAAGTTTGTAATTACGTATGAATTTTGGATAGAAGTCCAGATTGGGAACATGAGCCCATTTATTGCGGGTTGTGGATGGTTTAACTTTATTTTGTGACTAGTAAAATGCTCGTGCGCTGCAACGGGGCATGCATATTTTATATATTCTGTTAATGTAGGAATGTAAGTCAGAAATATATGTAAGTACATTATTCATATATTCATGTTGTTAAATGTTTGGTAAGTTTCGATCACCGTGGTTTAATATTAAGGTCAAAGAGACAAATAAGCTAAAAGGTAAAGATGTTCGTTTCAAGCAGGAGAGATAGCTAAATTCTTTGCATGCAATGCACTATCTAGCTTAGTGTAAATAAATAGGTAATAACCATCTTGATCATAATTCATTTTGATTCACCGTTTAAAAATGTTATTCGAAAATACTCGCATTCCGATGTAAAACATCCAAAATAACATCAAAACCTTCCATGATTTAAAAAATGAATACAATATTACAAATGACCAGCTCTCATCGAGAACGAACAATTCATTCACGGTTACACAATTGTTTACACTGGGATTTCGACGCAGTCTCGATAAAACTAGTTCCACTCCAGCTACTCGAGGTTGATACGACAAGAAATTCCACCGGAAGATTGTTGCTTGCTGGATACAAAATAGTGTAGAGTAAGTAGGAAAGAATACTCCAGCGACACTGGCCGTGAAGCCACCTTAGCGATCCTGGATGATAAGAAAATTTCCTAAGAAATTCCTAATAGAGATGTAAGAGTGAATAAGTCTTTGGTCAACATTCCGTGTTAGGCTTTACTCGGTCAATACCAAGGATAACATGAGATGTCGCTATGCACAACTCAAGAAGAAATAGGCACTCAAATGCAAGCCAAACCTGGGATGTGAAGTTCCACACCTAACATCTCACCATGCCTTGACTGTGTTGTGCACCCAGGGAAACGAGAGTAAGAAATTTGAACCCTAGTTCCCTAATTTTATTGCCATTTTTGTAAGGACTGACAAAGTTGCAGCAGTAGAATTCAGACTAACAAAGTTGCTCAAATAGACATTCACACATTGGGATTTCATCTTTGTTGCATACAAAGTTCCTAACCCGATTCAATCAACAAGCTAAAGTGGGAAATCTAAATAGAAGTTGCAAAACCAGTTATATAGTTTCCTATTTACAACTTCAGCAACCATTTTCCTTTGAATATGCTTTAAAGAATCAATTATTTCTTCTCCAATAAATGTAGTCATGTACAACCTTCTTGCTCAATCTTCTGTGTAGATTCAAAATGATGTAAAAAGAACATAAACTTTACAGATATCAAGATATTATAATCATTATGAATGTCCCTGATTATCTGCATCAGATTCTTCACCGAAATGATTAGCTTCATTAGCAAGAAGGTTGTCGTAGCTTCATCATCTTTTTACAGATTATCAATTATCTATGCCAACATGCTAAAAGGGGAGAAGAACATGCAAGTGAGTGTTGTCGAAGTGACGAGACTGCCTGCTAGAGCAACCACATCTGTCCCCATTTTCCTCTATCGCCAAAGTTGTTACTGGCTCAGTTCCTTGGTGGAGCATACAGGGTATTAACTCTCCTTAGTGTGCAATACAAGCAACCAAAATATCCATATCCAAAATTTAAGCCATCGAGTTTTTTATACAAACATTAAAGAAAGCTTTATCAGAAAATCATTTTGATAAGTGTAACACAATCATTTCCTTAGTACATGTTAACAGTGTTTTCTTTGATTCAGTTGAGAAAAATGAACCTTATCAGAAACAGCAACAACAAGTTCACAAAAGGTGGATCATTGCGTCCCCAGTTGTCATGGAACCTGAAACAAATAATTTCAGTTGTAAGAAGCATAACAACAAACACGAGCGCACTCACACACAATGTGTACATGCCCATGATTTTTGGATCCAAATAATAAGTTGAATGATCAGGTCACCCATATAATAGAATAAAATCGAGGCCAACCCATTACCGTTCAGTGGTTGTATTACCTCCAGTATCTGAACTGTGTGTTCCGCCATCTGCAGGTATGCAAAACTCTTGAATCTCCTGAAACGGTGCATATGTCTCCGTCCTCGCTGCGCCTGCATATGGTGAAGTGTGGTCCGTCTCGGGCGGCCGCGCATCCTCTTCTTTCTTGGCACGGGTGGATCTTCTAGGCGAGATGCTTCGAGCAGGAAAAAGTGGATCGAAGGATAGGGTCGTTCGGGTGATCTCCTGGAAATTAGGTCGCACATGTCAGTGTTGAATTGGTGGGAGAGGTTGGACGAAAATCTGAGCGAGACGTGGTGTTCGTCGGTGAATGTGGCGGCGTCCCAGAAATCCTAGTTGTAGAGGCCATAGCAGCAGCCTGCAGCGGTGGAGCTATCGGCGGGGATCTTTGAGGGGTTGATGGTAGTCTGCTAGACGAGGAAGTGGAGGAGGAGCGCGCCCGCTCGAGGGGGCAGTTAGCAGATTTTCTGGAGATGATTAGGGAATAGTAATTACACTAAACAATGGGAGTCTGGTTGCGATGGACAAAATGACGAAATAAAGCTGGGAGGCTGGACGAAGGGGCGACGTATCGTTGTGGTGGCAAAGACAGAACGTATACTTTCTTTTAAGAGATATAAGAGATAACGATGGGAATGATGAATCAAGATGCTAACACAATTGTTGCCAACATGTCTTAAATCACACATACATCTTGATGGTGTTTGTCTTGAATCTAAAGAATTCTCTGTAAGATAAAGTCATACCTCCATGTACTTAGTGCAGATATTACGATTAAAGGGAGTGACTATTACAATATTCCTATAATATCTCAACAGAACACAACAATACTGCATTTAAGTATGCAGGGGAGAAACGAAATCATATAAATGCCTTCAGACTTGGTTGTAGTTTCTAACTTGCAACATACGAGTTCTCAGAGGTATCACTTCTTTCTTCGTGTAATTACTCTCAATGATCATTTGATGTTTGTTTTTGTTTGGGAAACGTAGAGACTTGATGTTAATATGTGTTTATTTCGATGTGAACTCATGAGTCACAGGTTTTTCTTAAAATATTGTTGTGATTATTTGATTAAACCTTATAGTAGATTTACTGTATATTTCTCTAACATTTGAAATCAATCATACTTTGACCGAATTTCCTTAACATTTCAAACTTCCTTTTCTTACCAGGTAGGTGTGAAATCAATAATAGCTTGACTGCGAGGTGTTAGGTGAGTGTGGTTGCAATTTCCTTTCTATATTATAACAAAACATATAGGAATATCATACTTCGACCGAGAGATTCAGAAGACCAGTTTCAAAGTTTAACCCTTTATTTGTGCCAATCTAATGTATGTTTCAAAATCTGGTCGGAAATGTGGGATTCCATAGAATGAACCATGGACGTAAAAACTATATGTTTCTAGTAGTTAGAGCATCTCTACTAGTTGTAGGGAGAGGTGAGAGAAGAAAATCAACTATTTTTGTGCCACTTTTAGAAAGAAGGAGTTGCCGGTAAAGCTGTTCAGGCTCCGGAGTGGAATATTTTCCATCTATAGTTGAAAACACACATGTGAACACATGCCATGGCACCGCCTAGTTTGTGGCGGGATTCGGACGCTTTAGAGCCCCTAGCCGTAAAATCCTATCCCCGCTAGAGAAAAGTCAAACTTTTCCGTCTACTCCCTTGACCAGAAACTACAGAGGGTAGACAAGTCATGCTAATTACTTGGTTGAGTCTTTTGTGGCTTGTTTCCGTGTGTCTGAAATTATTTCATATATTACAAATAAAACGGGATTTTATCGTATTATTATAAGCGAGGTCATTCTTTTTAGTGTGTCGTTGTTAGGTGATCCCCGTGAAGCATGCATGTGGTATTTATATTCATTAGAAATAGATAAAATGAATTTATTAGAAAAGGCAAAAGAAGTAAAAGTAAAATTTTAATCGGTCTTTATTAGATAAGGTGAAAGCTGTTCGCGGCATCATGGTGGACACATGGACATATTCTTTGCCATGCGCATTGCATGGACTTTTTCGTGTGCATTTTCGGCAATGAGTCTGTGTGCAACACATGGGAACGATGCCGTGTACCCGATATCTTGCACACGATAAAACTGCACTTTCTTATTACTTGTCCATTACACTTACACATAGGCCTAACAGTTATTCCATTAATTTCCCTCCTCTCAATCTCTATCTCGAGGTACAACATGGGCTCCATCCTCTTAATCTCTCTCCTGGCGGACAGCACAGGCCACTCCCCAAGGCTCCAAGCTCCAATGACGATGGTGCCGCCCACAACCTCGAGTTCTCCATATATTTTAGATAAAGAATGTATATTAATATCGCGGAGATACAAATTACACCTAGCCTCTGCAACAAGGCAATAATCAGAGTCATTACGGATGCACACAGCCGAAAGACAATAAAAAGAAGAAATAAAAAGAAAAGGTCCCGCTACAGGGTTGTAGTATTTGCAGGAGCCGCACAACCACAACCAAAACAACACCTGATGTCCAATTCTTCAAAAGCAATGTCTTCAAGAAAAACAGTGCCAGCCACAACCAATGAAGGCCAGACCTTGGGTTTGCACCCTGAAGATAATCCTCTCTCTCAAAACAACGACTCCAACAAGATCATTGTGAGGCACAACCAATTAAGGCCATGCCTTAGATTTTCACCCTGAAAGGTAGGACTTTGGAATTCATGTATGTTGTCGCCCCCTCATACATGCCGCTGCAACAAATCATGAAACACCAAGCCAATTCCTCCTTGCAAAGAACCACCATTGCCAGTCCTCAGATCTCGCGTCTATGTCATTCTCCGCCAGCACCATGGAATTAGCGAGCAGAGTTTCGAAGCGCTCCCTCTGAAAGAAAACGGTCGGAACGGGTGCGCACGACTTAATCCTACCCCTTCCAGCAATCTCTAGGCATAATGCGCCTATGCGAGTTCACCGGCGGAGCCTTCCGGAACTGGACACCGTGGCTAGATCAAGGAGAACACATCAGGCAGATCGTTGTCATGGCACAGGATAAACGCTAGGAGCACCGCCATTATTATGAAGCCTCGCACGCCCCCACATCGCGAGATCACTCCCGGCAGAAACGGCCGGCAGATCAATCCCGGTAGGGAACAACAAAGAGAGAGGTCGAAAACGGACGAAGTCGATCCGACCCGTCCTCATGGCCACACTGCCACGGCGCGCCCTCCGCAGCCGACCCCATTTACCATAGGCATCACTTGCCGGCCGTGACGACTCCCGAAGATCCGCCGCCGTCCGCCTCCCTGCGTCGCGACAAGACCCGGCGCCAGCGCCCCTCTCACAGCAGCTCTGGCCGATGCACCCACCAAGCCTGACATTTATGACGTGCAAGGCGACGCTACCGCCACCAGCGCCGGCGACGGCAGTTGCCGGAGGGTGCGATCTAGGGTTTTTTTGGTGGCTGGTTTCCGCCTCACTAGTGGAAACAGGGCCTTTTGTCCCGGGTCGTAAGGGCCATTTGTCCCGGTTGCGCAACCGGGATGGGCTAGCCGGGACAAATGGCCCTCCCCATTGGTCCCGGTTGTGCCAGGACCCGGGATGGTAAGGCTGGCCCACGTGGCGACTCTGGGCCAGGGACCGCGAGGGAGTTCGTCCCGGTTCGTTTTAGGGACCGGGATGGATGCCTTCTTAAAAAAAGAATAAAGTCCGCCCATTTTCCCTGCCGCGGCAGGTTTTTTTTGTTCGTTTTTTTTTCTCCTGCCTCGCAATCGCCAACCGGCCTCCCCTTCCCCAACCGCTCCAGGCCCACGTCTTTAATTAAGCCCACTGACACATTTTTTAGTCAAAAAGGCCCACTGGCCCGCGTCTTTTATTTATGGACAGTCAACGGTTCGAAGGGCCCACTGGCCCGCGTCTGTTATTATGGCCAGTCAACAGGGGCCACTGGCCAGCGGCCTGGTGGCTGGTTCGCCTGGTCCATTAAACTAAGACCGAAGGACGGTCAAAGGGCCGCTGTCCGCCTCGTCTTCCCGCCCCGCCTCGTCTTCCCGCCCCGCCTCGGCTTCCCGCGCCCCACTCCCCACGCGCCACGCCTCGGCTCCCCGCATTCATGGCCGCCTGCAACCGCCGCCACGTTCAGGCCGCCGGTTGGCATGCCAGCCCACCCCGGGTCCTTTTTAAAGGCCCCCCGCCGCCCGTACAACCCACCCACCCCGGACGCGTCCCTGGCAAAGCAACCCTAGCCGCCACCATGTCCCGCTGGTTCTCGAACTCCGGCAAGCGCCCAAGGAACGACGACGGAGGCTCGTCGAGCGGCGCCGGCCGCATCCCGCCCCCGCCGGCGGAGGCCTTCGGCTACGGCCCTGGAGGTGTCCGCCTCGGCGGGGTGCCACGCGTCCCCGCGCCACCACCGGCTGCACGCCCGCCGCCCCGCGCCGCGCCCCCGGGCAAGCGGTTCTGTCGGTACGTCCGGGTGGACGAGGCGGAGTGGCACTGGAACAATGCCACTCCGGTGTTCTACAACGACGTGCACCTCCCGGACGGCTGGCACCTGAATCCCCAGCGGATCCCAGTGCCGCCGGCCCCGACCGGCGCGGCGCTGCTCGAGGAGATCGAGCGCCGGCGCGAGCTCCTGCCGGCCCCCGTCCGCAGGGAGCGGATGTACGCGCGCGGCTCCCCCTACTGGGCCGCCTGGCTCGAGCAGGAGCACGAGCAGCGCCGCCGCTCCTTCATCCCCGCCCCCCGAGGCCAACGTGGACGACTACCCCCCGCTAGCGCCCGGCCGGGAGAGGGAGCTATGGCTCCTCGTGGACGAGCCGGAGGACTTCTCCAGGGAGGAGGACCCCGAGCTCCGGGCCGCCATGGAGAAGGCATGCGAGGCCTCCCGCCGCTCCCTCATCGACGACGAGATCAAGAGGTGGGAGCGTGTCGTGGCCGCCGCCGCCGCCGACGCTGCCGCCATGCCGCCGCCGCCGCCACCCCTAACGAGCCTGCCATCCCCTGGTGGCAGGCGATGAACGCCGAGCTGGAGGCGTCCGAGGACATGCCGGAGCCGCAGCCGCTCCCACCAGGCCTGGAGTATGGCATGAGCTGGGCCTGGACCGGCGGCGTTTGGGCGCCGGGGTCGCCGGAGCAGGAGGAGGAGCTGCCCCCGCCGCCGCCGCTGCCGCAGGAGGTGCTGCCCCCGCCGCCGCCGTATGCTCCCCCGGTGCCCCCGATGTTTCCAGCCCCGGCGAGCCCGGCCCAGCCGCCTGCTCACCTGTGGCAGCCACCCGCCTACGTAAGCCTCTCCGACGACGAGGACGACTAGATTGGCGCCGGCCGCCTGTGGCCGCGCCCCCGCCCCCCTATTCTATATAGACAACGCCCCTAGCTACCCCCCAAGAAACGGCCGGCCGCCTGTGGCCGCGCCGCCGCCCCTTATGCAAGTACGACCGGCCGCCTGTGGCCGCGCCGCCCCTATGTAAGCAAGGCCCCTGGCCTTATTCTAATAGAAGTTGTGTTTCCCTAATCTACTGTGTCCCTAGTCCATTCGTTCCCGCCGCCGCCGGCAAGGCTTCGCCCAGCCATATCCACTCGTTCCCGCCGCCGGCAGGGCTTCGCCCAGCCATATCCACTCGTACCCGCCCCTGGGGTGTCCGCTCGGCCTGGAGAGAGGGCCGTGCTTTTTATACACTTGGGCCTTTAGTCCCGGCCCGTGCCACCAACCGGGACTAGAGCCCCTTTGGTCCCGGTTGGTACCACGGCCCGGGACCAAAAACAAATTTCGAATTTCGGTGGCACCCCTGCGCGCCCAAAATTTTTTAGCGCCAAAATTTGAAAAGTGTTAAGTTTGCACATTAACAACTTTTATATACTTCCAAATTTGACAAAAATTCCAACATGAAAAATGCTAGAATTTGCAAAACTAATTTAAATCCATTTTTCGTTTAACTAAATAATTATTCTAACTATTGAAACTATTAATTATTTTTTCATTTGTATATAATTTGAATATAAATTATGGAAGTTATGGATGTAGCCTCTTTCTTGAGCAGCGCAACAGAAGTGCTTAGAATCCACAAACTCCGGCTCTGTGTCATACAAATTTCTGGAAATTTCCACCCATACACTTTTTGGAGCTAGGGCCTCATTTTCATAGTAGAAGTAGGGTGGCTTGTTCATCCTCTAGAGTCGATGTCAGTCCTGTCTGCTTGTCCATCCTCTAGAGTCTGCTCTGCTCTGCTCTACTGCTCCTTGCGGCTCAGGTTGGTAACGGTCAATGTTTGCGTATGCTTTGTGAACTTATGGTTTGATTTGAGAATTTCAAAACTTTGATTTGATAATCTTTTGGCCGGAAGCACCTAGCAATATCTTTTAAACCTTGTTTCTCTCCATATGCTATTTGTACTTCTCATCGGCTCTAATGTTTCTCTACCTGATTCTACTTCTCCTCTGCCTAGTTTACAGATGTTTGCTCTTTTCTGTAGATGTTTCTACACTGTAAAATGGGCATGTCCTGCGAAACATGCAGACAAGGCGCTGAGCACCACTACTGGGACATCTTGGACGATCAAGGCAAAGGTTTTTTCAAGATTATGCAATTCTATCATTAGTGAGAGACTTCACGTCGGCAATCTCAATTAAAGTGCCAGTTTGTGTCTGATCCCACCAACCCCTCAGAATCCTCCTATTAACTTCACCTATCTCAACTGAAATCACTGTCTTCATGTGGATGCCAAGCCTGTGCAAAGCTATCTCTCCTCCTCCAATACCGGAGAATAAGGACACCACATTAACACCATTGGGAAACATGTTCTTCAACACCGACAAGTGGCAACCCACAGTATCAATTTGGAATGAATTGCCTTCCGTGTACGCTATCATTAGTGAGAGACTTCACGTCGGCAATCTCAATTAAAGTGCCAGTTTGTGTCTGATCCCACCAACCCCTCAGAATCCTCCTATTAACTTCACCTATCTCAACTGAAATCACTGTCTTCATGTGGATGCCAAGCCTGTGCAAAGCTATCTCTCCTCCTCCAATACCGGAGAATAAGGACACCACATTAACACCATTGGGAAACATGTTCTTCAACACCGACAAGTGGCAACCCACAGTATCAATTTGGAATGAATTGCCTTCCGTGTACGCTATCATTAGTGAGAGACTTCACGTCGGCAATCTCAATTAAAGTGCCAGTTTGTGTCTGATCCACCAACCCCTCAAAATCCTCCTATTAACTTCACCTATCTCAACTCAAATCACTGTCTTCATGTGGATGCCAAGCCTGTGCAAAGCTATCTCTCCTCCTCCAATACCGGAGAATAAGGACACCACATTAACACCATTGGGAAACATGTTCTTCAACACCGACAAGTGGCAACCCACAGTATCAATTTGGAATGAATTGCCTTCCGTGTACGCTATCATTAGTGAGAGACTTCACGTCGGCAATCTCAATTAAAGTGCCAGTTTGTGTCTGATCCCACCAACCCCTCAAAATCCTCCTATTAACTTCACCTATCTCAACTCAAATCACTGTCTTCATGTGGATGCCAAGCCTGTGCAAAGCTATCTCTCCTCCTCCAATACCGGAGAATAAGGACACCACATTAACACCATTGGGAAACATGTTCTTCAACACCGACAAGTGGCAACCCACAGTATCAATTTGGAATGAATTGCCTTCCGTGCACGCTATCATTAGTGAGAGACTTCACGTCGGCAATCTCAATTAAAGTGCCAGTTTGTGTCTGATCCCACCAACCCCTCAAAATCCTCCTATTAACTTCACCTATCTCAACTCAAATCACTGTCTTCATGTGTCTTCTCCTCCAATGCGTCAAATTAATATGGTGTGCCTGCAATGTGTGCGCGGAATATATCGCTTGTTCTATACCGTGTGTCAACAGATACTACATATTAAAAGTAGTTATAATCCTGCAATATCTGTCAGGATGTTATCCGTACTATCACTTCGAAATGTATTCGGACATGGGTCATAGTTGTCAGCTATTACCGGTCAATACAAAATACTAATCAAACAGAACTATATGATAATGTATTCCACGCTTATTACACATCACCAACATACGGAGGAGAGAGAAACAGAAAAGTGGGATGGTGGAACAATAATGCTTGCCAGCTTTTCTTCGTGTCCCTTGCTTATGATCGCTTCGGCCGTAACCATGGAGCATCTTCATTATTTAACGGGATGGTGGGGTCAGATTTCACTGTGAAGGGTGGAATTTCAACAAACTTATTGTAATCTTCTGACATGTCTGTCGTGTCCTCGATTCCCACGATGTTTCTTTTCCCTGAGAGAACTATGTGACGCTTCGGCTCATCGTATGATGAAATTGTTCCTTATTTTTTTTCTTCGGTCTGGAAGACATGTCCTTCACATAGAAGACCTGAGCCACATCATTGGCTAGAACGAATGTTCGTCATTGTAACCAATACAGTTGAGATCCACTGTTGTCATTCCATAAAGCGGGTCTACCTTTACCCCTTCTCCATTCAGGTTGACCCATTTGCACTTGAACAAAGGGACCTTAAAAGAAGGTCCATAGTCAAGTTCCCATATCTCCTCTATGTAACCATAGTATGTGTCAGTTTTTCCATTCTCGTTTGTTGTATCAAAGCGGACACCACTGTTTTGGTTGGTGCTCTTCTTATCTTGGGAGCTCGTGTAAAATGTATTTCCATTTATCTCGTACCCTTGAAAACTCCCAATAGTCGAAGATGGTGACCCTGCCAACATGTATAGCTGATCTTCAACAGTGGTGTCATTTATAAGACGTGTTTGCAACCAACTTCCGAAAGTCTCCATGTGTTCGCGTTTAATCCATGAGTCATCCTTCCCGGGTTTGCAGACCGTACAATATTCTTGTGTTCCTCGACATACGTAGCCATGAACAAAGAATTTTGTAGAACTGTGTAGTGTGCTTTGGTCAAAGAATGCCCGTCCCTAGGTATCATTGTTTTCTTTCCCAGCGTTCCTTTTCCCCTCAGTCTCCCCTCATGCCGCGATTCAGGAACACCAATTGTCTTAAGGTCAGGAATAAAGTCAACACAGAACCCAATGACCTCCTCTGTTCCATAGCCCTTCGAGATGCTTCCTTCTGGCCTAGCACGGTTATGAACATATTTCTTCAAGACTCCCATGAACCTCTCAAAGGGGAACATATTGTGTAGAAAGACCGGACCGAGAATATGAATCTCTTCACATAGGTGAACAAGGAGATGAGTCATAATGTTGAAGAAGGATGGTGGGAACACCAACTCAAAACTAACAAGACACTGGACCACATCCCTCTGTAACTTGTCAGAATTTCTGGATCGATTACCTTCTGAGATATTGCGTTCATGAATGCACATAGCTTCACAATGGGTACTCGAACATTTTCCGGTAGAAGCCCCCTCAATGCAATCGGAAGCAATTGCGTCATAATCACGTGGCAGTCATGAGACTTCAGGTTTTGGAATTTTTTCTCTGCCATGTTTATTATCCCCTTTATATTCGACGAGAAGCCAGACGGAACCTTGATACTGTAAAGGACTTCAAAGAATATTTCCTTCTCTGCTTTAGTAAGAGCGTAGCTGCTTAAGGAATGGCGCCCTGTATCTGTGTGCTTGTTGCTTGGGTCTTTCATACGTTGCTGGTCCTCCCGTGCTTCAGGCGTATCTTTTGACTTCCCATACACGCCCAGGAAGCATAGCAGATTGACACATAGATTCTTTGTCACGTGCATCACGTCGATCGAAGACCGGACATCTAAAACTTTCCAATAGGGTAGCTCCCAAAATATAGATTTCTTCTTCCACATGGGTGCCCGCTTATCAGGGCCGTACGGAACTGGTTGGCTGCCAGCAGCCTTACCAAAGATTACTTCTAGGTCCTTGACCATATCGAATATATCATTACCACTACGGAGCTCAGGCTTCTTTCGGTTATCTGCCTCACCTCTGAAATGCTTCCCTCCTTTTTTCCTTAAGGGATGCTTGATCGGAAGAAATCTACGATGCCCCAGGTATACAACCTTTTTACATTTATCCAAAAAAACACTGTCAGTCTTATCTAAACAGTGTGTGCATGCATTGTATCCCTTGTTTGTATGACCGGAAATGTTACTAAGAGCTGGCCAATCATTGATGGTCACGAAAAGCAACGCCCATAGGTCAAATGGCTTTTGTTCGTTCTCATCCCACACACGTACACCTGGTTTGCCCCACAGTTCTAAGAGTTCTTCCACTAATGGCCTTAGATACACATCAATGTCGTTGCCAGGTTGCCTCGGGCCTTGGATGAGAACTGGCATCATAATGAACTTGCGCTTCATGCACAACCAAGGAGGAAGGTTGTACATACATAGAGTTACAGGCCAAGTGCTATGACTGGAGCTCTGCTCCCCAAAAGGATTAAAGCCATCTGTACTTAGACCAAACCATAAGTTTCTCGCCTCTCCTGCAAAGTCTGGAAAGTCTCTCTCGATCTTTCTCCACTGCGATCCATCGGCGGGGTGCCTCAACTTTCCATCTTTCTTACGGTCTTCTTTGTGCCATCGCAACAACCTAGCATGCTCTTTGTTTCTAAACAGACGTTTCAGCCGTGGTATTATAGGAGCATACCACATCACCTTAGCAGGAACCCTCTTACGGGGGGGCTCGCCGTCAACATCACCAGGATCATCTGCTCTGATCTTATACCGCAGTGCAGTGCATATCGGACATTCATCCAAATTCTCGTACTTCTCACCGCGGAAGAGAATGCAGTCATTAATGCATGCATGTATCTTCTGCACATCTAATCCTAGAGGGCAGAGAGCTTTCTTTGCTACGTACTCTCAGGCAATTCGTTATCCTTTGGAAGTTTTGGCTTCATTAGTTGAAGTAAAGTCTCAAATGCCTTGTCAGTCACACCGTTTTGTGCCTTCCATTTCAGCAACTCCAGTGTGGTACCGAGCTTTGTGCTACCATCTTCGCAATTTGGGTATAACAATTTTTTGTGATCCTGTAACATGTTGTCCAGTTTCAACCTCTCCAATCTATTTTCACAGTCTTCCCTTGCATCAGCAATAACTCGGCCAAGATCATCATCGGGCTCTTCTGATGCCTGTTCTTGATCACCTCCTTCTTCTGCATTCTCTTCCATTGCAGTATCGTCGTATTCAGGGAACAAAGGATCTTCTTCTTCTTCATCGTCTTCCATCACAACCCCTCTTTCTCCATGCTTGGTCCAGCAATTATAGCTGGGCATGAAACCTCTCCGAAGTAGATGGCCGTGAAGGATTCTTTCGGAAGAATGTTCTCTGACGTTCCGACAATCAACACATGGGCAACACATGAAGCCATTATCTTTGTTCGCCTGAGCTACAGCAAGAAATGCATTCAGGCCTGCCATATACTCGGAGGTGCGTCGGTCACCGTACATCCATCGCTGCCGTGCATCCATCTGCATCATATAATTAAGTTTATCAAAATACATATTAATACAGAGATAACCACAGTACAACGACAAATAATACTTTTTTATGTATCAGTTACAGATGAAAAAGATAATTTGTTAACCTCGGTCGAAGAAACCATTTTCAGTGAGCTTGTGTGCGTCTCGGGAATTTCGTCGAACACCTCGTGTGCATAGTAAAAAAAAAACAGCAACACCACACTCTCTCACACCTCCAAGCAAAAAAAAAAGATGGAAGGAGGGGGGCTGGGGCAGTATATAGAGGAAGGGGGCATTGGTCCCGGTTCGTGGACTGAACCGGGACAACAGGTCATGCGCGTGCCACGTGGCCTGTGGCTAGGCATTGGTCCCGGTCCGTGGCACGAGCCGGGACCGATATGCCCCCCACGAACCGGGACCAATGCGCCCAGGCGATTCCTGTTGCCCCGGGCGCACGAACCGGGACCAATGCAGGGCATTTGTCCCGGATTTGGTTGCAACCGGGACAGCTGCCCCCCGGCCCCTGGACGAGAGGGGTTGTTTCCACTAGTGCCTCCAGAGCCGCTTCGAGTCCTCCATACATGGATAGAGCCATCGCCATCTCAAGCACTCAACGTGGTTAATTTACATGGTGGAGCGTGAGCAGAGGCATTGTACTACGCTTGCAGGGGTGTGCTCCGACACTCGCGCATACTAGATAGCACTCGTCTAGATGGCGGCACCCTAAGTCGTGAGCTCACAAGCCTCCATCCACGCAGATGTGATACTTGAGGTGCGGTTCTGGGACGCGCCTGCTGGTTGGGGAGGAGGCTTACGCTAGGGCCCACGGCTGTTGATAAGGTAGGGAGGCATCGCAGTCTTATTGGAAAATAATTCCAGCCGGATAGTAATGCTACATCTACGGGCTGCATCTACGGGCTAACAGCTTATGGAATGACATGTTACAAATTGGTTGGAAGCCGGCTGGGTCCACCCAGCGAAATTTACGGGAGGAAGCAAATGAAGAAGGGGCACGTAATCCCGGAAGAAATTTCTTGCAGATTCTCTCCGTATGTCTAGCATTTCCGGTTTCCATCTACTAGCCCCTCGCGCGAGTCGAACTTGCGTTTTGGGACTGTGATTGGAACTCTCTCGTGGGACGGGCGAGGACACGTTTAGGACCTGCCTAGAAAAATAGAGATAAGGCCAGAGACGTTTGCGTGCGACAGCTGGAGCATGCATCATGTGTTTTGTTCGTTTTCAAGGGCTGTGTGATAGTTTTTCCATAAAAAAGGTGGAGGGATGTGTGATAGTTACAAGAATAGCGGTCAAGACTCCAGTGGAGATGCTCATACATAGCCGGTGACCATTTACTTTATAATAAGCTGACCCTGTGATACAAATTTCGTAGTAATTTAAGTATAATAAAACCAAACTCGGTCATGCATCTTTCCACTCTATTGACAGGACATCTCGTCCTATTTCGCTACGACATCCCAAGTCCCAACTCAGGGAAGTTATGATCTTGCGGTACCATATGACTCCCCATTTGAGGATGTTATTCTTTCATCCAAGTAAGTAAATCATTTCGTCCCTAATCTTTCACAGATGATGAAGCATATGACATGAACTATATTCAGCTATCCCGTCTACCCGGCCATAGAAGTCCGTGAGTCTCGTCGGATCCGTTTCTTGCATAAACGACCTCTCGATCTACGTCAACCTAGCGTATCAGTTATATTCTAATATCTCACCTGGTATATACATAGTGACAAAGTCTGTATGCATTTGTGTTAGAATGCCTGGAAATGATGTTCATGTCAATCCCAAGAATATGTTCTACGAATTGATGCATGGGTCGTATGATTCCATGCTACCTCAATTTATAGACAAGCTATATAGGGTGTTATTCATGCTTTCCTTAAGCAAAACTAATGGCCATGCAAACAGAGGTATGACTAGCGAGATGCTACCTACCGTACTTCGCTCTCCATGTGTGCCTCGTTAATGGACGTCCTTGCAGGTTTTCCATTTTCTTATGCAAATTAGTTAATGCTACTGCATGAGCATTGCTTACATGCATGCATGTAAGTTGCATGCGTAAAGCCATCTTAGCGAAACCTTGCAAACTTGTGTCGTCCTCTCTCATTTCCACGTGTGATGCATGATTAGCGAGCTATATTGCTTAGCTCCTCTCGACCTGGGCCTGGACGCACACCGCAATTATTTAGTACAGTATATTGTAAACAATTGGGAAGCGGATTATGTGCGCCCGAGCGCGCTCGCTCCCTATGGACGTGGCACGATTGGACGTTGACTAAACGAGGCACAACAAAGAAGTTGAAAGATACAGAAAGATATAGGATCGAAACAATCGCTGCAGACGGCGCACCCGAGCTTCCTGCTGATGTTGCCCAAAAATTTGTGAAGCAATGCAGAGTGCTAGTTAGGGATCACATCCCGATCACTGTTCAAGAGTAGAATGAGCCAAATGATCCGCGGTGAGAAGGAATTTCATTTGTCAGCAAAAAAGGATAAGATCATCTTTTCAAAAAGATCATGTGTAATTTCACCTTACCCTTGCGGGAGGTGGACAAGAATGAGGCGGATGAGAATGAGGAGGTAGATGGTGAAGCCGATGTTAATAAAAAGAAACTTGAGTTAGTGGAAAAGGTCAAGGCGTGGACTCTGAAAAAGATGGCCCAGCAATTCAAAAACTGGAAGAAAAGATTGAACCTTGACTTTATTAAGAAGGGCAAGACTCCGGATTTCACTCAAGGGTATGAGAAAATAAAACCCTTATGGGAAGAGTTGGTGAAGTACAAGCTGTCAGAGAATGCACAGGAAAGGTAAAAAACAAATCAGAAAAACGCCGCCAAAAAGGTATATCACCATATTATGGGGCAAGCTGGCTACAAGGGTTCCCTGCCCAAGTGGGAGAAATGGGAGAACGACATGCTTGAGAAGGGGATCACTCCCGAGACATTCATGTGGTCGAGCGGACAAGGTCATGGTTCTACGGGCATGGGGCAAGTTGGACGCCGAAGGAAAAGCAATCTATAACCTAAGGCATAAAGAGAATCCTCTACCCATAGAAGATCTTAGAAGCGCAATAAAGGATGTTAAAGAGGGGCGGTTCGTGCCCGATAGAGAGAACGGCGAGCTCACACGCGCCCTCAGGAATAAGGAACACATAGGGCGTACACGAGGCACAAAAGGCAGTCCTCTGTGGAGTATTTGGTTTGACAACAACAAAAAGAAATATCCTGATAGAAGCCACCAACGGAAAAAAGACGCGGAGGCAGCTGAAGCAGCGAGTCGGGCAAACTGGAGGCGTCAACATGAAGAATAAATGAAGCAGTAGCTAGAGTAGCAATGAAGCAGCAGGAGCAAATTAACACACTTAGCCAGCAGCTAGTGTCTACCGCGTACCACACCTGGGAGAAGGTGAAGTCGATGCTACCGACGCTGCACATTCTCATCATCGGAAAAGCAGCGTTGTGTCCACGCAACTCGAGGGTGATGATGCACCGCCGATGATGCACCCGGTGGATGATATCACGGAGATGACAACTTGTGAGCTCCACGTGAAGGTCGTCAATATAACCATCAAGACGGTGGTCGGCTATGTCTTACCAATTGGCAACGAACCAACTCACCATAGTCTTCCGGTTCCACGAGCCTACGCTATTGTTGGGGTCGATGAAGTTGTCAACGGATTCGAGGGGTGAAGCTTGAATTCCCTGAAGGTGAAGACAGAGAGGTGACTGAACTCGGAGAAGCCAAGAAGTTGGTCGTTCTATGCCTAAAGGAATGCATTGTGCTTCCAAATCAGACGGCAAGGCCATCGACTCCTCACCATTCTCCAGCGCAACAGTCTGCAGCGCGGTCGTCTCCGCCGTGCATGATGTCTCCAGCACGGTCGCCTACGCCTTGCATGCCGTCTCCAGCGCGGTCGCCTACGCCGCCGCGTCAGCCTTCTCCGCCCACTAAGTTTCCGCCGAAACGTAAAAGATCACCCAAACGTCAACGGTCACCCCTCCCGAAGGTACCAAAGGAGTTACCCAAGTTATCTTACGACTATACTCCTGAGCAAACCAAGAAAATCGCAAGGGACGAATACGAGGCGTGGAAATCGAAGCCAAAGGAGCCGACAAAGGAAGATTTCACCGACACCGAAGAAAATGTAGAACGAGCTTGGAAAATGGTGAAGACTCTTCATCAACCCGAGCCGAGTCTTTCATCTGACTATGACCGCTCTATTATGAAGTCACACCAGGAAATGATGCGGTCGACGAAGCGTAGTAGCACAAGCGCGAAAAGCGGGAAATCAGTTGCCCAGCTCGGAGAGAAGAAAAAAATCCATCTCCCCGCTCAAAGTGATTTCCAATACCCAGGTGGGGCCGAGCACTAATGCTGACGAGCAAATTGATCCGGAGTTTATAGAAGGTTACAGACAAAGGGCAGCTGCTGCGGGTTTGTCCATTGCTGAGTATATGCAAACAATAGACTATTTCCCCGTTGCTGAATGTGCGTACAAATACCAGCACCGGAATCCTCTCGTCAAACCCGAGGAGGTAAAGGATCTAGCAACCAAATTGCAAAGAGTGCATACTTGGTATATGGAAACCGCTCAGAAATCTCAGGACTGGATAGTGCTCGGAGTTAGAGACGAGCACTACAGGTTTGGAGATGGACTAGTTCTGATTCAATTTTCCGAATTGTTTCAGTTATTCTAGCAGCAGACCCTCGACAAATCTATCGTTAGTGCCTATTGTCTGTAAGTACTTATTTCTCTAATTAAGTCTCTAGCTAGCTCACCTTGTTCATTGCATATTCATATATAGTACACTCATTATATTATAATTGCAGAATGAAGATTCTCGAATGCAAAAGAGGACAAATCTATGATATTGGGTTCATTGACCCATATTTTGTTAATCATAAAACTCTTGAGCTATTTGCCAAGGATACAGAAGATAAC
>JAPCYS010003317.1:0-29020 GCA_028641055.1 Alopecurus myosuroides
ATGTTTTGCCATGCCATGTGTGCTAGATTGTATCATGGGTGTTGTGTGCCAAAGATAGCATCACTCTCTGTGCCGGGGCCTCACCGACGTCGGATTCTCTCTCGCGGGTTCCAAAACTGCTCACACCCCGAAACTCCCGGATCTGACGTAACGGGGGGAATCTTGCATGTAGGTGGGCCCTACCATTGTCAAGGGTGTTCCTTGGGACTAAGCGGCCCAAACAAACGCAAAATGAAAACAGGCGAAATTTTATTGAAATTCGGAAAGTGCGTACATATTCGGCGCGAATTTAAGCTAGTACGAAAAATTTCAACTAAAAACATAGGAGATTTAAACTACTCGATGACTGCCCCTACGCCTACGCATCGTCGTCTTCATCAGCGACGTCGTCGTGGCGGTGCTGGTTGGAGGGGCCGGCTTCGTCCTGGCTCGCCGCGGCGAGACGGCGTTGCTCCGCCCGCTCCGCTCGGGCCTGCAGGCGCAGCCGGTGCAGTTGCGCCTGCTCGGAGGGCGGGCGGTTGCGCCGCCGCTCACTCTGCAGCGCAGCCTGCCGGTCGGCCTCGTAGAGGGCAGCGCGCTGGGCCATCTGGCGGCGCACCGCTCGCGCCGCCTCCTCCCGCTGGTGCGTCTCCAGGGAGGCACGAACGGCGGCCGCCTCCGCCGCCGCCGCGGCCTGCTCGAGGACGCCGCGCACCTCGCGGTACGCTTCCTCGTTCTGCGAGGTCTCGAACGAGTGCAGCCCGGCGTGCTGCTCGGGCCACACTGGCTGCCTCCTCACCTCGCGTCTCCAGTGGCGGGCGGCTCGCCGCGCTTCTCGCGCCTCGTCGTACTCGGGTGGCTGCTCCGGCGCTACCGGCTCCGGCGCCACCACATGCGGCTCCAGCGCCGCTTGCGGCGCTGGCGGCAGCTCGACGTCGTCGTTCTCGGGCCACGCGTCCCAGAGGTTCTCCATTGCGGCGAGGTTCGAGGGTGGGGAAAGAACGGCGAGGAGAGAGTCGAGACTGTGCGTACGGGGAGGGGGCGGGCACCATTTTTATAGCCTGGCCGGCCAATCGTCGCGCCGCGCGGTCGCCGCTGCCGCCCCCCCATGACACAACCAACCAAATAGTTCCACTTTGCTACCCACTTCCGGCTCACGCAGAGGGGGCTAGACGCCGGTTCCGTCTTTTTCTACACCGGGGCTAGGGTATCTCCGGAGAGGGGACCCGGAGCGTCGGGATCCCACCTAAACCAATGTTTTGCCATGCCATGTGTCAAGGGTGTCCTTGGGACTAACATGACACTTGAACACACACCACTACGATTATTTTTGAATTTTACGACTAGATTGAAATTCGAAGGAAGCGGGATACACGACAGTACGTGGATCTAAACATTCTAGGATACATGGACAAACCATTTGTCCCAGCCATCTTCTGGCTCAGGTCTAGTCATACTCCTGCCTAGGCGTATAATACATGTACTCGTAGTCGTCGAAGTCGCCGCCGCCGTCGTCGCTGTCGTCAGATGGGGGCTGAAATGTCGATGGGGGAGCACGCCTGGACTGCGGGTAGCGCAGGCGGGGGTTATCGCCGTTCCTTATGTAGTTCATGACGCCCTGGAGAGTCCGGCCGCGCCACCACAGCCGACGACCAGCCTCGTTGAAGTTCGAAGGAGGCGGGCCTTCTTCCTCGTACCTGGCGAGCGCCCTCTCACGCCGATTGAAGAAGAAGACGTCCCAACCTGCGCGGTAGTTGGGATTCCATTGGGGATACGTCCGCTGCTCCGGTGTCAGCTCGAAGTAGTAGTGGTTCGTGATGGCCGCCCGGCGCGCCAGACCTCGAGGGACAGGAGGGACCGGCACGCCTCCGACGCTCAGCATCCACCCGGCGGGGACGCCGTACCCGGGAGGGCAGGGTAGTTTGAGGCGCAGAGCTCCTCCGCCTCCGAGTAGGTTAAAGTGGGTACGGTGGAAGACATGGAAGAGTTGGCGCGAAGAAATGGAAGAGTGTGCTGGGTTGTAGATATGTGCTAACGAGCTAGATGCATGTGTTTATATAGTGAGAAGAAGCACACGGATCGTGTGTTTTCTTCGAGGTCTTCGGAGCCGTTGGATCTTTCAGGTGATTGTGAGCCGGTGGATCAAAGGTAGGCACACGGATTGTGTGCTTGTTTCACTTCTTTGCCGAGTGTCATATCACGAGACACTCGGCAAAGCTATAAACTGCGCGGGAGGAGTTGGCGCGAAGTGAAAATCTTTCGAGGGAGCATTTGTTTGCCGAGTACCACCCTAGACACTCGGCAAAGATTCGAAAAACCACGCGGGAAGAGTTGGCGCGAAGCCACGAAATTTTCAGAGCCTAGTTTGCCGAGTGGTGTACGACGGCACTCGGCAAAGATTCCTAGTTTGCCGAGTCGCCGTTACGAAAACACTCGGCGAACCCCCGCCACCGTTCCATCACGGTCGAAACGGAAGGTTCGCCACGTGTCAAGGATGTGTGCCGAGTGTGTCGTTTTTGCCGAGTGTTTGCATCTGATTCGCCGTCGTATATTTTTACGCCGAGTATGCTCTGCACGGAACACTCGGCACAAACGTTCTACGCCGAGTGTTTACTCTACGCCGAGTGTCGCGTGCAGGGCATACTCGGCATAGTCTCTGTTCGCCGAGTGTTCGATGTTGCCGAGTGTTTTTTGGGCAGGTGTCGGCGTACAGAGCGGTATGCCGAGTGGCCCGTGATTTGGCACTCGGCAAAGCCTATGTGACTCGGCGATAATCGATTTTCCAGTCGGCAAAACGTTCGCCGAGCACCCCGTGGTCTGACACTCGGCAAAGTTTCGATTGCCGAGATAGACGACGCCGAGTCATGTGTGCCGAGTGTGACACTCGGCAAAGCCGTTGCCGAGTATTTTTCGCCCTTCGCCGAGTCTTTCTGATACACGGCGAAGTGCAGGAATCCAGTAGTGGAGGAAAAAACAGCAGGGTGTGATTCTTAAACTGGATTTTGAAAAGTCTTATGACAAAGTGGACTGGGATTTCCTACTTAGAGTGTTTCCTACTTAGGAGGTATAAACTCGAGATGGAGAAGAATAATCAGTGATATTGTTAAAAATGGAACCTGATGTGTGAAGATTAATAATACTAGGGGCAAAGACTTTGCAAGTCAAGGGGGTGAGACAAGGGGATCCTTTATCACCCTTCCTCTTTAATTTGGCTGCTGAAAATCTTGCCAAATGATCCAACAGGCCCAAAAGGCTGGTCTGATTGTGGGGCTCACACCTCACCTAATTGAACACGTGGTTGTAATACTACAGTATGTTGATGATACTATTTTGTTGATCCAAGATGAGATCTCTCAGGCAACTCATCTGAAACTTATTTTGTACTTGTTTGAGGCAATGTCTAGTCTGAAAATTAATTTTGACAAAAGTGAAATCTTAATGGTGCTCAAGGATGATGTTAGAAAAATGGAATATGCTAACATGTTTAGATGCCAGTTGGGAGACTGGCCTATTAAATATTTGGGAGTCCCTATGAGTGGCTCCAGGCTGCATGTTGTAGAATTGGATGGTGTTGCTGATAAGTTGAAGAAAAAGTTGGAGGGTTGGATTCAGAATAACTCATCACTGGGTGGCAGGGTGACTTTGATCTAGTCCTCCTTGAGTCAGACTGTTGTTTATATCATGTCCATGTACCTACTTCCTCTGACAAACCTCGAGAAAATGACAAAATTAATTAGAAAGTTTTTCTGGCATGGAACTGAAGCCAAGAAAAAATATTACATGGTTAAGTGGCAGCTGATTTGCAGACCCAGGAAAAAAGGAGGCATGGGAATTAAGAATCCGAGAATACAGGACACTTTCTCATGTGTAAGTGGTGGTAGTGAAGAAGGAATATGGAAAATTTTGGTTAGAAATAAGTACAAGCTAGCCAGGGGATTTTGGCTTTAAAAGTGAAACAAGATGACTCTCCTTGTGGAAGGATCTGATAAAGGTCAGGAAGTATTATTTGCGGGGGAGGAAATTGTGTGTGGTTGGTGACAATGATACTAGTTTCTCAAGTGATGCTTGGCTTGGAAACAACCCTCTTTGTGTTGCTTTCCCTCGGCTCTTTGATATCTGTACTCAACAGAAAAAAACTGTGGAAGACATGTTTGATACTGGGTGGGCCTTTTCCTTCAGAAGATGGCTTAATCCATAGTTGCAGCACCAGGTGCAACAGTTGAGGAGTACTCTCACTGCTGTGGCTTTGGGTATAGGGAGAGATGTGCCTAAATGGAAATTCACTAAAAATGGTGTTTTTTCAGTTAAATCCTTATATAACAAGCTCTCTTTTTCTAAACCTGATAGATCCTTTAAAAATTAATGGAAGGCTAAAATTCCCTTGAAAATTAAGATTTGTCTTTGGCTGATTTGGCATAATGCCATTTCCACAAAAGATACCATGCTAAAAATAAAGTGGGTGGGGAGCCCCCTTTGTAGGTTCTGCCCAACAAATGAATCTATTATTCACTTGTTTTTTGAATGCCTTGCTGTTCGCTTTGTTTGGAGCTCAATTAGCATAGCCCTGGTAACTGGGGCAAGACTCTCAAGCTTCACTCATTATTTCCGGTGGATAGCTAAGTTGTTACCTTCTTTTACCAATCTGCATGTTGTTGGGGTTTCTGTGTTGTACTGGGAAGTGTGGAAGCTGCGTAACGGGGCTTGTTTCGAAGGGAAGCTTATATCATCTCCTGTCGAGATGGTTTTCTATATGTGTGTTTTTCTTTGTTATTGGGCAGGCCTGCAATCGGAGTCAGAGAAAAATCTACTGCTAGAAGGAGCGGACAGGATCCAGAGCGTGGCGGTGCGTTCATACAAGGCAGCGTTCTCCATTGCGTCTAGCAGATCAAACCAAGCTCCAAGTGACGAAGATGAAGATAAGGATGTCTCAGTCTGATGCTACTCTCTGTTCTCAAGCTGGGTTGTGCTTTGGGGTGAGCTGTTGTTTTGGAGGATTCAAAACTTTCCACTGCAATTATCCTTTTGTCTGTTGGGGGATGCTTCACCCCTCTCGGATTGGCTCTGGTAAACTTGTAATATCACGCAGCAGGGTCGGCTGCTTTTGGATAACTCTCGCGCCTTTCTCTACTAAGTACTTGGTAGAGTCGTTTGCTTTCTTCTTTCTTAGTTCCCTCGTCTCAGCTTTTGGTCCTTCTTTTGGGTTTGTAATACAAAACCTTGTTCTGTTATCCCCCTGGTAATGGAAACTGGCTCCCCTGTGGGAGTCGTATGTAAAAAAATCCAGGGCAAAGATCTACATTTCTAAAAATCTTCCATAATTTTTTCGATCAAATTATGAATATACCCTGCTCGATATAGCAATGGAAACTCAAGCACGATAAGTCATAGGAAACAAATTATGCCTTTGAAATATCAAGACAATATCTAATGTTTTGACTTATCTGCATATAACTAATACAATTAGAATTTTAGCTAAAATATATACAGAGAGGCCAACGTAGAACAATAAATAAAATATATCGCATACCTTTTCGGATAAAAAGAGAGTACCTAGCATCCACGCCACGCCCTAGCCCGAGGGCGACAGCTCACGCTGACCCCACGCGCTAACGGACAAGGAGGCCCCACCGCCACCGGTGATGATCAAGCTTCTCCCTGTCTTGTCCTCTTCTGGTGAAGACGAGGGATGAGGATGGGGATGGATGCGTGAATTTGGTTTCCCTCCCATCACCACGCATGGGCGACGCGAGAGAGACGCAAGGAGAAACCCTTTCCCCCTCGCATATCGAGAGTATTTAGTTGTGTCAGGAATTTTAAAATTTTCCCTCTTACACAACACACATGATCAATTCTGAAGATACATGCGAAGATAGATTTTGGTCGTTACCTACACAAAGATGCATAACGTGTGTTGATGACGAAGTCGGTGAAGCGTGATGAAGAGTTCCATGGCTAAGCCTAGCTGCGGAACTGTTGCCGTCTCCCCGCATCGAGACTTATGGATCCAACAGAGTGAGAGTCTCATGTATGTATTACGCCTCTGAGAGCTGGGTGGGGGAAGTGCCTGAGGGGGGCAGACACTCTAGTGTTCGGTGGCTCACATGTGGACCCAAGGGCCACACATGAGGCACAACACCTCCCCATAAATATTCCTTGTTTGATTTTTGGAGAGGAAAATACCAAAAATTAAAGGAACAAATAAGGAAGGAAAAAAGTGGAAAGGTATAAGACTCTGAAGATTGGGAGTCCAATCTGAGTTGGACTAGGGAAGGGTGTGTCTGTGGCCTCCCACTATATACTCCCACCCACCCATGAGAGAAAATGCACCAATTGGCCTCCGTGCCTATTCTCTCTCTCTCTCTCTCTCTCTCTCTCTCTCTCTCTCTAGTAGAATTAGAGTATGCTCTAATTGGGTTTCTTTTACGTGTCTTCTCCCAGTTAGAGATTTCTCTAATATTTCATTCTCTCTTATGTGTTGAGAACACACGTCCCATATAGCTTTAATAAAGTTGATTAGATATACCACCAAAGCTACACCAAAATGTCGTTATCCCTTTGTTAGCGCCAAGTCCTAATGCTCTTAGACGTGATCACACGTTCGTTGGGTTACCTCCAGAGGAAGCTATGATGTAGTCTAGCGGAAATTTCCCCTGACTGTGGAACCAGGGTTTATCGACCACTAGGAATTTGAAGACTTCGATAAGGTTGCTTGTTTTCTGGCATGTCAACAAGCGTGAAACCTGCACACAACACACAAAGTCTCTCTTGTCCCCAGTCTTCTCATCTTGCTAAAAATTAACGTATAGAGTAATGAAAAGTAGTAAAAGTAAAAAAAGGTACAACAAGGAAAAAATATGAAAGTTCTTGAAACAAGGTTGAAGTAATAAGGAAAATAGGACCGGGGGTCATAGTTTCACTAGTGGTGTCTCTCCAAAGAAAACAAACATGCTAGTTGAACAAACTACATGTGGAAAATTGACAAATCCTGAACGTATAACAATACTATTGAGACGAGATATAGTTCATGGGTTTGAACATCGTAGGTATTACGTCAATGCATATGGACCGCTATCCAGCATGCATCTATATCTAAAAGTCCACCTCAAGAAAGCTATCTAGCAAATCTATCTGGTATTGACTTGCAGTAACAAAGTTATTTCTTTGTGTGCAACACACAATCGCATTAACTAAAGTACGTAATGTAAGCAATGGTTCTCGTCCATATACAAGAACACCGTTTTTTTCTCCCTGGTGGAAAAAACACATCCCCCATCCATCACGGTTATGTTACTCGAGCATAGATGTAAGGGAGGCATGAACCCACTATCTAGCATATAAACCCTCTCTTGGGGTGCAAACAACTACATGGACAAGGTAACCATAAACACCGGAGAGCATTGCAAGACAACATTAAAACTCTCTAAAAATATAAGTGAAGCATCTTAGATTGACATAAACAAAATAATCATAGTCTCATGGTTCATCGGATACCAGCAAACACAACATACACAATTACATAATGTTGGTCTCGATCATGTGAGGCAGCTCACGAGACTCTAAACATGTAGGCATAATGGAGATAACTACCAACTAGCTACTGATATGGACACGTAGTACCGATATGAACTACTCACGCATTATCGTGGAGGCAATCATGGCAATGAAGAGGCCTACGGTGATGATTCCCCACTCCAGCAGGGTGCCGAAACAAGCCTGCAGAAGCCCTAGATTGGACTTTCAAGGTGACGATGCCTCTTTGTATGTTTCGTGGAAAATAACTCCGTCCCCGGGGTTTAGGGAAATTTATATGCAAAGAGGTGACGAGAGGAGGTTGCTAGGGCACCGAGGGGCCTACCAGGACCGTCCTAGGGTGGGGCCGCGCCTGGCACCGCCTGGGGGGCCACCTGGCTCCCCTCCGGCTCTTCTTTTGACTTCGTCTTCATTCCATGTAAAAATGATCACCTTGGATTTTCATCCCATTTTGGGAATATTTCTTTAAGAACTTTTCTGAAATAGAAAAACAGCAAAAAACAACAACTGGCCTAGGGCATCTTGTTAATAGGTTATTGTATGAAAACATCCAGAAAATGAAGGAAAAGATGTGGAAAACATAAAGGCATTGGATTCAAAGCAAGCATAGAGCCTAAAAAATTATAGATACGTTTGCAACGTATCAGCATCCCCAAGCTTAACTCCTGCTCGTACATGAGTAGGTAAGTGATAACAAAATAATTTTTGAACTGACATGAAACCAATACAATCTTGATCAACAATATGTAAAAGCATTGTAAGCTGAGATAAAAATACTTTAACAAAGGAATGAAAAATATTATTTGAAGCAATGTAAACTTAGCAACTATGTTGAACATGAAAAGTAACACAAATAATTTACAATGAGAAATAATGCATTGAAAGTGATATGTTTGTTTCAATGATAAAGAAAAATATAATAAAGTGGTATCAAGCTTTTCCTTCGTGGGGTAGCAAAACATAAATGTTAGGACACATTCAAAGTTCAAAGGGTGACTAGATACAAATAATTGGAGAGAAAGCAATACAATAATCATGAATCAATCAATAAGAAATTTTGGGACTATGCACATTATACTCAGAATGACAACTATGCTCTGTTAACTGGTGTATGATCCAGTCTTTACAAAATAACATTACAACTTGCATAGTCTTAGAATACTAGAAGGGTACAAAGTATTACAGCAGAAAACATAGAACAACATTGAGACCATCTTCTTCACGTGCCATAGGAAAAACATGTTGGCGGTAGACTCGAGATTCTAAAAGAAATCCTCACTCGTCTTCAGATTCATCTGCAGGATGGAATATGCAGCCACAAGGGGGTCAACACAGATTAATGTATTGGCAAGTAACACTATGGTGGATATAAATGGCAAGACTAATACTACATGCTTATTTGGCTGAGTGGAGTTTTGGCTAAGTTTGCATAAAGCCAGTTTTTCTCCTATCTCTTTTGTAAAACAATCTTTTCTTTCCAAAGGGTGGCAACATTAGATTAAGATCCAAGCACCACAAGTACTGTTCACTTGGTCAAAATATTACTTATTGAAATGGTGTTGAGATTCTTCCGTCATTCCTTGTCCAGCTGCTCATAGTTTTCCAAAACTAGGGACATGGATAAGATCTTAGTTTGTTGACTCTGCAGAGTTTGTGCACTTTTACTTTCAGACTCAAATCAACCAGAACATCCTATACACCCTAAGTGCATTAAGGAAAGGAGAAGATCGAGGCGAGATCTTTCAGAAGAAATTCCAACACAGTTTGGCTTACCCGTTCCACCTATAATTATGGTACATCTGCTTGTAAGCCTGGTGAGTTAATTCAACTTAGTTGATGAAGACAGAACCCATATGACTAAAGGCTGCACGAGAAGCTACTAAAATTAGAAGGACATAGTAATCCCTTTGTTCCTGGGTGGCCATCCGCAAGTGACAACCTCAAGTGAAATAACCCTTAGACAAGGGCCCTAAGGCAACACTCAAAATAAACCGGTCTTTCCACTTCCACCCATGTGGTTCACTTATTAGTTATACTTAGAATTTTTCCTCAACAACTAGTAAAACAATTTTTAATCATTGCATAACATCTACTAGTTTCTATGGATATCAAAATAACAAGGGTAAAAGAAATGGCTACACACTACTAGGATAATAGCATAGCATAGGACTTGGTAAAATTTCCTATCATGCATAGTACTCAAGAATCAACTAATGCATATAGAAAATAATGGGTAGTTGATAGTGTGTTACTTGCCTTGTTGAAGTTTGATGAAGAAATCACACTCTTCACGAAATATCGCTGCTCTCCATACAATCTATACATTTAAAAAAAAATAAAAAAAAATAAACAAACATCCTACCAAACAAACTTACAAGTGAAGAAAACATACAAGGCAACAATCATAACAAAATGGGTTCAACCAAGTTGTCTAGGACAAGGTTAAGGTTTTATTTTGAAAGATTCATTTTCTCTTGGTTCCATACTTGTTAAGGAAGTTCCACGGGTTTACTTTTTGATGTATTAGGTTGAGTTTGTAGTGACCAAACTTTATTGAAAGCATATTTATCTAAGAAGTTCCAAGAGTTCACCAAGGGTGATCATATCACTTCTTCAACTAAAAACAATGTGTAACACTTAGTCATTTTTATCAAAACATTTGAGTGATCTAAGTTAGTATTTCCATTTTTGGGTTGAGGTAGGTCTACGTTCAACTAACTTCATAACAATAGAGAAAATAAGATAAAGTCTTGGGATTTTCCATTTGGTTCAAAGGTTGGACAAAACAACTTTCTAACTCTTCAACTTGTATGGATTGCTCCAAGTCTTCACATACTTATTTTCTTGAAATTCATATTCATGATTCCATTGTAGTCTACTGCCTTGGGGTGGTGCTTATCTTGGTCTTGACAGAATTCCTCATGACTTTCTTACTAGTTGGTCCAAGTGGTATGGGCACAAAATACCACTAAGTCAAATAGAAAAGAAAGGAAATAAGAAGAAAGATAGAAAGAGAAAGGGGTTGGTCTTCTTCTTGATCTCTTCATGAATTTTCACTTCCTTGAGTTGTTTCTAGTTGTGGAGTCCAAGTCTTTTCTGCAAAATTTGTAACTCTTCATGTTGCCACCAAGTTGATAATGAAGTTCCTTCTTGTGCTTGAGTCTTGATTTCCATTTTACTAACTTGATGAATCCTTGAAGCAAGAATAGGGGACTGGCGAAGTAGATGGAAAACAATGATACTAGTGTTTAAGGTTCAGTAGTTGGTCTTATATGTGATTTACGCATAATAGGAACTTGGTCTTGGATTCAAACTAGACACAACAACAAAGGTAAAAATAATAGAAACAACTTCTAAGATATAAACAACTAGGTGGACTACTATGATGGATGTTTGCATAAAATTACATGGTCATGGTCCAAGGGTGTCCAAAAATGTTTAGGCACTTATGTCTCTCGTTCAAGGTTACTAAATGGAGCAATTTTGCTTAAGGGAACATATTCTAATTATTTATAGAATTAAATCTATGTCAAAATACTCAATTCGACAATTTAATTTATTCAAATTTAATTTGCTCAAAAAATATTTTGCGTCGGAGGACATGAAATTACACATTCTAAAATTTCCAAAAATATTTTATTTGCAAATTTTGGGTTTGTAGAATTTGAATTATGCCATAATTCATCAAACATGCACATTTGAATTTGACCAAATTTTAAATGGTCAAATTTAAATTTGACAAGTGCCAAAACTTTCTACATTTTCTGAGGATTTCAAAAATTCCAAGTTTGTTAAATTTGGATTTGTGGTTGAAATTTATAACGTTTCTAAGTTGAAGGGACTTTTCTGCAAAATTGCTAAATAATTCTACCGGGAGAAAATTTGAATTTAAGGGCTGGCCACGTGGCTCTCTATGATTGGTCAGGGGTGCTGACTATGCTGTTGCCTGGCACGCTGACTGGGCATGCTGACGTGGTTAAGTGGTTGGATCTGGAACGTTAGATCCAGATCGAACGGTGGCGTACCCCTTCGAGGAGGATCTAATCCTATGTGTTGGATCACGATCAGATGGACGAAATGTCTAGGGTTTACCTCCGGCCGGACTTGGTCGTCGGCAATGGTGATGACAGTGGCCGGCGGCGCATGAGTTGACGACGAGGGCGCTACGGGGTTCCTCAGGCACGGCGGAGGGCACAACGAGGTGCAGGAGACCACAACGAGGAAGAAGGTGATGATGGCCTCCACTGTGGTGTCCCCCGTCGACGAGGAAGAGAGGAATGCGGCGCTGGCTCCGGTGACGTCCAGTGTGGATGGCGGCATCGATTGGCTGCGCGGAACAATCGAGAAAGGAGCTTAAAGGGTGCGCGGCGTCACGGTGATTCGGAGGGCGGCGGAAACTCACCAAGGCGTCCGGAATCAACCTCGCATGAACGCGGCGGTAAGCAACTCCGGCGAGTTAATTATGCGAATACGAGGCAAGAAACGTGATGCAACCAGAGGGCAAATGGAGAGAAAGGTGAGGGCTATAAGAGGGGGGCACGGGGTAGGATTAAAGCTCTTAATCGCGCACAATTAAACGGAGATGAATTCGGCCGAAACGGATGCTCTGTCGTTTCCAGCGTTTATGACGACCTGAAGTCATCGCTGACGTCAGTGCTTGGTCCCACATGTTGGTCACTCAAGCGGAGAGAGGGAGGGCTGTTGCTGGGCTTCTTCTAGGCTGCGGCTGGGCCCTGTGCGGAAGAAAAAGGGGACATGGGAGGTAGGCTGGGCTGGGCCGACCGGTTGGTTGCTATGCTGCTCTTTTTTTTTGTTCTCTTTGTTTTTTTTGCTTTTGTTGTTTTATTCCATTAGTCATATCTTTTGACTCAATATTCCAATTAGCCTCAAATCAATTTCTAAAGTTCTGTAAAAATATAATCTTTCATTATAAGAATAAAACACCAATAGCGACTCAATGCCATTTCCAAAATAGAAAATTAATTTAATTGAAAATATGTCAAATAATATTTAGTGGTATAACACATTTGGAAATATTGTTCCTCATAGTCATTTAACTTATTTTCATAAGAAAATACTTCATGAAAAAACTTTAATGGTTGGAATTTGATATAGTAATTGAAAAATGATATAGTTAACTTTGACTTTGATAATATTTTTGTAAATCAAATAATTGAAAGATGAACTATTATTGATGGATATAAGTTGAAAGCAACATTTGGGAAACATATTGTTTAGGAAAACATTTTTATATATTAAGGCATGTTAAGAGAAAACAATTACTTGAGTTTAATTTTGAACAGGGTTTAGGAAAACATAGGCATAGTGGATTTTAAATTCCAATAACATTGCAATAACAATAATATTTCCTTAGTGTTTGAGTTTTATTTGTTTTTAGAGGCTTCCTTTAATTAAGAAAACAAATGTTTTTTTTAGTGATTTTTGTACTTTCCAAAAATCAGAGATGTTACCCATCCAATGTGAAAAATTGACTTTGACGCCTCAAGTCTGTGACCCCTACATGTTCGAAGACAAGTAGACATGACCGGAAAAATCTTTTCCGAATTAACAATAAACATTTTTCAAGTATGTTCCTGTTACTTCACGATAATTATTTTCATGGGCAGCTAGTCAGATTATTAGAACAATCACCACCACTTCGCTAATACAGTACTACCCAAATTTCCCTAAAAAAAGATGAAGAATGCAATACGCAGTGGCACTAGTTGCACGGCGACGAAGCCTGTAGTGACGATGTTATGCCCCTCGCTGCGACCCATGAGCAGGAAGGTTTTTAAGCCGAGCTCGCAATACAGGCTCAGGATGGAGGGGATGGCCGCCCCCCTCTCGACCCACTTGTCGAGCTCGAGGTGGTTGAATAATTTGTGCCTTTAGTCATTTCAAATCGAATTTCACACACGCGTGAGCAATCTTGATTCATGCATTGGAATTCCATCATTGCAATTTCTAATGTCGAGGGTCTGAAACTCATCCGTATCCATGTTGGGCATAGTAGGGGAGGTTAGAGAGCGTAGGAGGATGCGAAAGATCAAAACTTTCCCCTAGAGCTTGGCTGCATTGAAGGACTCTGCCTCCGTCTCCTCTGCCCGCAGATCCGTGCCTCGGACCTAAACACCTCACCGGCGTCCAGTCTCCGGGGGACCCATTTGGTCTTGGTGGTGGTCCGAATCCAGCGCCTCCGCCTTGCTTGCATAGGATCCGTCCTCGCCGATCCGATTTGTCGCCGTCATGGACCGAAAGTCGAATCTTTTCGGAGGATCCCCGCGGGATGGTGGAGGGGAGCCCACAAGGCGACTAAAGTTGGAGGGGAGCTCAACGAAGTGAGCGCCGCAGAGCGCGGCGGCGAGACGGAGCAGAGCTCGGTGGCAGCGATGAAACACGAGACAGGGAGCTGGAGCATAACGAGAAGGTGAGACGGTGAGCGCGAGAGCGAGACTGTGAGAGCGTCTCCGACAATAACGTAGACTGTGGGCTTGATCGGAAAAACACGAGGGGGTTTTCACAAAAGTATAATTTTGAGACGGGAAGGTACAAGGATCAGACTGCCTATATTACTGTCAAGCAAAAAAAAAAGGTTCAGATACACTACTTGCTTGATAACGTACTGAAACAACACGAAGAGAACAAAGCAAATAAAATAAAAATAAAAAGGGTGCAAAGAGAGATACATTATTGCAGATTTACATATGCCATATGGACGCGCAAGCAACACAAACTCGCTTGAAGAAATAAGGCAACGAGCAACGCACAAAGACATTACTCCGGGACAGGAGACGAACAGCAGACCCAGGACTCGAGGCTCAAGCTCACTCCAGCACTACACTTCTCCAACATGCAAATGCAGACTTGACCAAATCAACTAAACACAAACAGTTCACGCACTCGTGCGCGCACACACAGGGACTAAACCCCAACACTTCACTAAATCCTTGATCCCGCGGGCTTCTTCTTCAGTGGATCACTGCATCGTTCGGATAGTCCACCATGCTCCGCCCAGGAAGCCCACGATGGCCCCTGCGACATTGATCAGCACTAGCCAGAGCGGGATGCGCAAGTGCAGCCAGCCAAGATACCCACCCCACGCCGCGGCCTTGTCCCCTCCATTCAGGTTCTGTCGGAGACGGCACGGCAGCAGCACGGAGTCGACGAGGTACACGGCGAGGGGGCCCTCCTCCGACGAAGCCGCCTCGATCACCCTGGCCAGGCCGCCCTGTACACCACGAGACAGCCGCACCGTGTCGCCGTCGTCGAAGAGGAGGATGGTCTGGCTGTCGTTGGTGCACGCGTCGGCGTCGGCCAGCGTGCGCACCGACACCCACTCGAAGGGCGCCAGCTGCGCCCGGCTGTAGCGCGCTGCGGTGCCGTGGTGCAGCAGCACGGCGAGCCGGTCCTGGTCGCCGAGGGCGCGGAACGCTGGACCGAACGCAGCGACGGCCTTGTCGTCGGGGCAGTAGACGGTGAGCCCTCCGCCGCAGACGATGCGTTCCTGGAATATGTCGCTCGCGTTTGGCGTCGCGGCAACGAGGCTGGCGAAGCTCCCGCAGCCAATCATGGACATAATGCCCATGAGCCCCTGCGGCGGCGCCTCAGCCCCGTGCTCACGGCCCGAGTCGGGGGTGCCTGGGAGCTCCAGATGGGGTAGCTCCCTTGCTGCGTCGTCGCCGGCGGCGGTGCCTGCGGACGCGATGAGCAGAAGAGCGAGCAGAAAAGGTGCCGCCATTGCGCCTAAGGGAGCGTGAGTGAGAGAGACGAGGTGGTGCTACTACTGGTTGTTACTCTAGAGAGTGGATTGCAGGCGGCCGGGAAGGGTGGGGTATTTATGCACGGAGACGGAGGGGATTGCAGGCAACTGCGACGAAGGGACATGCATGTGCAAAGTACACGCAAGAGCTCATGTGTATCAGGGACCAGCTCCACTGCCGCGTGCCATTGTCACTCACATTGCGCGAAACAAACCGTGAAGAAGAACGTGCGAGTGTCAGTCTAGAACTGGGATTGACGCAACACCAGTACACCATGCCGAAGATATATGCATCCCCCTCATCTATATGCATGTTCTGTGGTCACCATTGATTTGCGTGTACATATATGTGCACATTTCGAATGCACACGGCTTTTATATTAAAAATAACGAAAGTATCCGAAAGTAGTAGTATGCATGCTTAATACAGTTTACGGATCACGAAGTGTGTCTACATGAATCAGCCACATAAATGTAACATCCTAGAATTTTCAAAAAGATTAAACAAGTATGCATACATATCATCATAGCATGGTTACACAAAAGTTCATTTAAAAATTTATACTTTACAAAACAAAAACCCTATTTGAATTTATCACCAAAAATAATACCTTTAACGTCCTCATGCTAATTTCCCTATAATGAAATTTATTTTGATTTTTCAAAATTACCAAAACATTTTAAATGTTTTAAACTTTGCAATTTATAAATTTTACAAACCTTTCTAAATGCGTTTGACTCATTCTAATATTTGTTTGGGGTTTCTTTTATTTAACAAAAGAAAACAGAAAAGGAAAAACAAAATAGAAAAAAAGAAAAAAAAGAGAGAAAAAGCCTCCCAGCCGGCTCAGCCCATTTCCCTCTCTCCCCCGCACAGCAGCCCACGGGCCCATCCTCTATCTAGTGCGCGCAGCAAACGAGCCCAGCCCGAAGATAGATGCATCCGCCTGCATCTATGTGTTCTGTGGTCACCATTGATTTCGAAGGTAGTTCCGCAAATGGAGGATGGAAGTGTCGCGTCGGGGCAGATGGAGATGGAGGCTTGATTCGTCCTCGGCCTCCTGGCAACTCGTCGCCATTGTCTCGTCGGGGAAGATGAAGTGGCATGACGACCGTGCGCTGGGGGAGTGGGTGAGGTCGAGTGACGGTGTGCTGGGCCGGGACTGTGGGCGAGGTGAGGGAGGCCGATGCCACGACGACTGTAGGGCTAGGGGCGGAGGCAGGATAATCGTCGTCGAGACCAAACTGGTCAGGCCTTGTTTGATACTAGAGTATTTTAAGGGATTAGTGGGATAATCGCTAGAGGGTTTGGGTGAAACCCCTACCTTCACCCAATCCCCTCAACCCCTCCCCCCCCCCCCCCAATCCACATGTTAGAGGGAGTGAATTTGATATGGAGAAAAATACACTATAGGTTAGAGAATTTTGGGGAAAAGTGGGGATAAACCCTGCTAAATACACTCGTACCAAACGGGTTTTTGGGGATTTTTGGGATTTGGGGTTAGACTGGGATAATCCCCACCAATTCTCAAATATACACCCGTACCAAACAAGGCCTCAAGGTTTCGAGAGGCAGGATTACCAAAATTTGGCTGTTTGGAAGGGGGCCTATTAAAGCAAAAAAAAAAAATCAGATGGTACACTGCTCATCGTTTTATTTTTTAGATGTTTTATGGTGCATTAATGCCAACATGGGTCATTCAAGCGAGACCCGGCTCAGATGCAAAATACTGCACCGAATTTATGGTAGTATATTTTACCACGAGGGGGTATTTCAGGCATTACACTAAAAAATAAAGAAAATAATTATTTTTTGAAAAAGGAAAATCTAGCCTCTGCATCTAGTCGATGCACACGGGTTTTATATTAGAAATAACGAAACTATCCAAAAGTAGTAGCATGCATCCTTAATATAGTTTACGGATCACTAAGTGTGGCCACATGAATCGGCCACAGAAATAAAGATAAAAAGGCAACACTACACATTTGTCAAACGTCTGTGTGCAAACAGCCACACTTGTTGAAAATAGCCCGTACGACCGTCATCAACCGAGTGCATCTAGACGCCAAACTTCCCCGTTGGTCTTCTGGATTAAGAAGACACCATGTGTTTATCCGGAAAATGGCTTGACGAAGAACCTGCAAAAAATTCTCAGCTCCCATATTGTTAAATATAACATCATTTCGTCAACGTTAAATTTCCCAAAGAAAAGCACAAACGACAATACGAATAGAACCTTTAGCAGTTTTATCAATACCATCTAGTCAATGACCAAACATATTAATAATACTATTCGGGGGGCTTGCTAAAACAAGTCTCTAGATCTTTCTTGCAAACTCATAATTCATAAAAATATGGTGGACCGTCTCATCTGTGTCACAAAAGACATATTTCTTGCAACCTGTCCGCCGCTGCTTGGCCAAGTTATCTTTAGTCAATAGTTCTTTTCTATGAAGGAACCACATGCAAATCTTAATCTTAAATGGAACCTTCGACTTCCACAGATATTTGCGAAGGAATTTAAAATTTCCATCCATCAACCGTCCATACAAAGATTTAACTCAAAACACACCGAATGGTGTTGGTTTCCAGTTAAAAGAAACGGGAGAATTGGATAGAGACGCCGCCATTAGTCCCTCTACCCAATGTAACCATGCCTCCCATTTATCACCCAATAAAGGACGTTTAAATTGGATATTTAGCTGAGCGTTACCAAGAACCTGTGAGACTAAAACATTTTTCTGTATAACAATATTGAGCAGAACTCGAGACAATGAAAGAGGAGAGTTCCCCAACCACGGGTCTTCCTAAAATCTTATTCCTTGCCAATTACCAAGAGAGAAAGAAATATTATCAAAGAAAACACTTTTCACTCCCATAATACCTTTCCAAAAAGGTGAATCTATGGGCTTTGCTTCTATATGTGAAAGAGTTTTCTCTTTAATATACTTATTGTGCAGCAACTCATGCCAAACCCCATCATCAGTTAACAGTTTAAACAACCACTTACTGAGAAGATATTTATTCTTAATACCAAGAACCTCAATACCAAGCCCCCCTTGGTATTTCGGCCGACAAATGATATTCCACTTATAGAGTCTATATTTCTTTTTGTGATGGTAACTTTGCCAAAAGAAACGAGATCTATAGAAATCTAATCTTTTTGGTACCCAATAGGCACTTCGAAGAAAGATAAAAGAAACATCGGAAGACTCGATAAAACCAAATTGATAAGGACAAGTCTGTATCCATATGAGAGTAACTTCCCAATCCAAGAACATAGCTTCTGTTCAAAACGGTTCTCAACTGGCTTCCATTCTCTATTAAGAAGCTTCCGATGATGAATTGGAATTCCGAGATATCTAAATGGGAGAGTACCAATTTCACATCCAAATATCTGTCGGTTTTTATCCATAAATTCTCTAGATTTCCCGAAAAAAGATCTCACTCTTATGGAAATTTATTTTTAATCCAGACAACTACTCAAAAACTAATAAAATTAACTTCATGTTCACTGTCTTCTCCAGATCATGCTCCAGAAACAAAATAGTATCATCAGCATATTGAAGAATAGAGATTCGACCCTCAACTAAATGAGGAATAATACCCCCAACCTATCCATCCTCCGTTGCCTATGCAATAAGAATGGTCAACATATCAGCCACAGGGTTGAAAAGAATAGGCGACAATGGATCTCCTTGTCTTAACCCCTTTCAAATCTGGAAAAATAAACAATATCATCATTGATCCGAATCCCAACACTCCCTCCCTGAACAAACCTGGACACCCAATCGCACCACTCCAAAGAGAAGCCTTTCATTCGGAGTGTCTGTTGAAGAAAAGACCAATTGACTTTATCATATGCCTTTTCAAAATCAATTTTGAAAAGAACCTCATCCATTTTCTTTCTGTTCAGTTCATGGATAGTCTCATGTAAAATCACAACTCATTCCAAAATATTTCAACCAGGTAAAAATGTAGATTGAGAAGGTCTAATTACCCTTTGAGCAATACTAGTAACCCTATTTGTTTCTACTTTTGTGAAAATCTTAAAACTCACATTAAGAAAACAAATGTGCCTATGCTGCTCAATTCTTCTTGCATCATCTTTCTTGGGTAAAAGGGTGATGACACCAAAATTCAATTTAAATAGTGGTAAATCCCTTGAATGCAAAAGAAAATGGATTGGAATCGCAACATGTTGTATGATGTGACAGTAGCTTCTCTCGTGTAAATAATCACACCTGGATCAGAGTATGGTAGCGGAGCATGAATTCACCGCGATTTCTTCTGGCGCCAGTTCCTCCTCGCGAAACATGGCATTCCACCTATGGCGTCAACGATGATGGGCTCATCGAGGTTGTGGTCGCGCTGCGCAACGAAGTTCTTCCAAGCTAGCCTACTGGACGTACACCGGTGTTTTCCTGGACCGCACCCATCCGCCGTCTCCTCGTGTTAGTGGAGGCCGAGTTCTCCGATGACGCCAATGCCATGCGCTGGCGACAAAAATGATACAATGTCCGAGTTCTCAAATGACGAAGTTTCTCGTGCGGTTGCTAGGGTGTAGGTTACCAAGCACGCATGCGACGGCGCCAGCATGGCTGCGGTAGACATGTCCATCCGAGTGGTAGTGGTCAAGGACTTCACGCGTACTTAGGCTTCACGCATACCTTGTTTTACCCTCCATATTACTCGTGTTTTATCATCTCTTAACCGAACCAGTTCATCTGTACAATCACCATTGTATTAGGTGTGTTGAAGACGCAAGAGAATCATCCCATCACCACACCACCAAATATTTTCTTCCACCTTTTGTTACTAATATATTTTGTTAAGTGCTTCTCGGCTGTGGTTGAATAGACAACTCAGCTGCTAAGGCTTATAAGTATTCTCTGGCTCCCCTTGTGCGAGCCAATAAATTCAGGCACACTTACCCACGAAGACTTTTGTGATCCCCTGCACTTGTGGGTTATCGGCAAGGCAGGGTTTGGTGCGTCCAAGGCTAGCTGCATTCTTCCCTCTCCTCCAATTCGGGACTCTCCAATTTGGGAGTCCTTTCCTTCCACTTTTTTTATTCCTTTTTCTTTTCTTCAATTTTGGAAAATCCATATATTACCAAAATTTAAACTAGAAATATTATGGGGAGGGAAATGCGACTTGTTTACGCCCTAGGGCCCATGTGGCTGCCACTAAAATTTGAGGTGCAAGCCTAGGGAATTTTTGCCCTCCTCCGGCACGCCCCTGTCTTTTTTTCTGAAACCCTTCCAGAACCCATATACTCTTTGGATAAAATCATCGAATCTATCCACCAGTGTCAGAATGACTTTCTAACATCATGTCACATATCATGCCCTCTAATATAATCTCTCTAAATATAATTCTTGTTGGAGATACCCTTAGATACTAATATTCACTTATTGTTCTATATCCAAGTTCATTATTAAGTTTATATCATCGTACTATAACAGCTATTGTATCTGAAAAGTGAGTTTTCAGAGAAAAACCTTTGTGCGATTGTGAATATGTAAACAAACAAGTGTTCCTAATCTTGTCTCTGAGATTAGCTTTTGTGTTGTGAGATGAACATGTTTTCCTAATCATGGAATTAAATAAGTCTAGGAACATTAAGGTTTATTGTTTGGAGTAACAATAGTATTGAACCAACCCAAGTATATGATCTTGCTAAGAGACTGATTGTAATGAATTAGCAAAGTTAATATGAAATTTTCATTGGCTAGGATTCTTATACTATGAGAATATCTAGTGACCGCACAATCGACAGTCATGCTTTGAATGTCTTCAACCGTCTGCCATAACAGGAGATCATAACATTATCAGTATAAGTTTTATATGTGTTATGATCAAAGAGTTTGATAAGACTAGAACACATATCCTCACCTCGTGACATTGTTGGTATCGTGTAGTTAAGAGAATAACTGAAATGAGTAACTTGAAGGCTCCCTCGTCCTTCGTGAACACACATGAGCCATCATGGGCGTCCATGGCTCCGTTGTTGGTTATTTTTCTGTGTCTTGCCAAACCTTTATGGGTCACACACTCAAGTTATGCCAACCTTTGATTGAGAGTTTTAATTTAGTAAAGTGGTTTTGAGAATTGTCAAAGTCATTGCAATGTCACATGAACAATTTCGGAGCCATTGGAAGTGTTTTAGTGAAGTTACTATGAGAGAGAAATAATGCCGGGAGAGGGAAAAATTATAATATGTTTCTAACATCAGTACATAAGGTCGATGATTTTATCTGTAGGGGTCACATGGTTGCGGAAGAGTTTCGGGAAAAACCCTGATAGGGGGGAATGCCGGAGGGGGCATCACTCTAGTGTTGGGTGCCTGACATGTGGACCCAAGGGCCACACATGAGGTGTAACACCTCCGCAGAAATATTCCTTCTTTGATTTTCGGAGAAGAAAATACGAAAAATTAAAGGAACGAATAAGGAAGGAAAATAGTGGGAAGGTATACGACTCCGAAGATTGGGAGTCCAATCCGTGTTGGGCTAGGGAAGGGTGTGTCTGTGGCCTCCCACTATATACTCCCACCCACCCATGGGAGAAAACACACCAAATTGCCTTCGTGCCTATTCTCTCTCTCTCTCTCTCTCTCTCTCTCTCTCTCTCTCTCTCTCTCTCTCTCGTAGAATTAGAGTCTGTTCTAGTTGGGTTTTCGACGTGTCTTCTCCCAATTTGAGCTTTCTATAATCTCTAATTCTCTCTTATGTTTTGAGAACAATGGTCTCATATAGCTTTCATAAAGTTGATTAGATTTACCACCAAAACTGCACCGAAATGTTGTTATCCCTAGAGGCAATCATGTATGATGTAATTCCCAATGTATTCATAAAGTTATTAAGTCGTCCTTGTTTTGAACATCTGATACATGTCATTGAATATGTGATCCGATTGTGGGACTATGTATTCATGTTGTTCATACTAGATTGTCCTTGGTCATTTAGGTTGTGCTGGACACACACCCTAGACTAATGTGAGTGTTGGCTGATGACACGGTTCCACTTTTCATGGGCATGGTGATGCCATTGCAACGTTCACAGACTTGGCTAAAGAGTTTAGCAAGTCGGACTGACCCATATTGAGATGCGACGAGTATGTCGTCATTTGCATGTCTCAATCAATGTAATCCTTAGACCTAAGATTATCGCACAATCCGAGTTGTGGATCATCGACTTAGGTTCTGTCAAACGCTGTTCCATGACAAGGCAGTTATAAAGGGAGAGTTCGGGTCGAATGAGAAGCAAGCTGCGTGATGTGGATAATCAAGATGGTATTTTGCCCCTCCGAATGGAGATATATTCTCTGGGCCCTCTCGAGTGATATGATTCCGGAAGCATGGCCATGTGCAACTTGGTTAAGTGTTAACTCAGTCTGTTGACTAAGAGTTAGTCAGATGCATCATATATCACGGATCGAGAAGAGAGTTGAGCTATTAAGGGATGACAATAAATCGCCTATAGTTTGACAAGGTATATCGTGAGGCAAAAGGGACTAAGATGAAAGTCACATTGAAGGTATGTCGTCATGACTCAATGGGACTTGGGAGTCGGCACGTTCTGCTAGGAGCCGCTACCGATTGATCGAGGGGAGTCGGACTCCAATCGTGTCCAAGTCGCCATAAGCCTGCAGGGTCGCACACTTAAGAGCGGGAGCAAATGTACTGGTCGGGTTGGACCCGAACCAGAAATGGACTGAGTTTGTGAGTCGGACTCACAGAGGGAATGGGCCACAAGTGTTGTGAAGCCCACTACCATTCGCTATATAAAGAGGGGCGCAAGTTGCCCAACGGGCACGTTACTCCACCCCCATGATTTGGGAACCCTAGCCCCACTCAGTCCAGCCGTCGCACCGGACCTAGCAGTCCGCTGTCGGAGCTCCTCCTCGTACATGTGGATACCGGCAGAGGTGATGTACGTTCAGCACTTCGACGTTCGTGGGATTGGATCGGCTGGATCGGATCGTGGGACTCCACCGCATCGACGCGCTTCATCGATAATCTGCAACCGCGCGTCTAGTGGTAATCATCGTGGCCTTCTACCTCGGCTAGATCTTGGAAGTACCGCGTAGGAAAAAGTTTTGTTTATCTCTACGCGTTCCAACAGTTATCCCTTTATTAGCACCGAGTACTGATGCTCTCAGACGTGATCACACGTTCGTTCGGTTACCCCAAGAGGAAGGTATGCTGTAGTCTAGCGGAAATGTCCCCCAGTTGTGGAACCAGGGTTTACCGACCAGTAGGACTTCGAAGACTTGGAGAAGGTTGCTTGTTGTTTGGCGCGTCAACAAGCATGGAACCTGCACACAACACACAAACTCTCTTTTGTTCCCAACTTTCTGAGAAGGTTGTCAGTCTTCTTGTCTTACTAAAAACTTGAGAATTAAACGTATAAAGTAATGAGATGTAACAAAAGTAAAAACGGTACAACAAGGAAACAATACGAAAGTGCTTGAAAGAAGGTTGAAATAATGAGGAAAATATGACTAGGGGCCATAGTTTCACTACTAGTGTATCTCCAAAGAAAACAAACATCTTGGGTGAACAAATTACAGCTGGGCAATTGACAAATCATGAACGTATAACAATACAATTATGACGAGATATAGTTCATGGGTTCTAACATCTCAGGAATTTCGTCAAGACATATGGACCGCTATCTAGCGTCCATCCATATCTAAAAGTCCACCTCAAGAAAGCTATCCAACAAATATATCTAGTATTAAGTTGGAGCAACGAAGTGATTGATTTGTGTGCAACAGACAATTCCATTAAGTAAAGTATGTAATATAAGCAATGGTTCTCGTCCGTAGACAAGAACACCGCTGTTTTCTCCCTGCTGGCAATAGCAAATCCCCTATCCGACACATTTCTGTCACTCGAGCACAGATGTAACGGAGGCATGAACCCACTATCTATCATATAAACCCTCTCTTGGAGGTGCAAACAACTACCTGGCCAAGGTAATCATAAACACTAGAGAGTATTGCAAGACAATATTCAAACTCTCTCAAAATATAAGTGAAGCGTCTCAGATTGACATGAATAAACATTCATAATCTCATGGTTCATCGGATCCCAGCAAACACAAGATGCACAATTACATAACGGTGGACTCGATCATGTGAGGCAGCTCACGAGACTCTAAACATGGAGGCATAACGGAGAGAACTACCAACTAGCTACTGCTATGGACCCTTAGTGCCGAGACGAAATACTCACACATTATCGTGGAGGCAATCATTGCGATGAGGAGGCCTATGGTGACGCTTCCCCCCTCAAAGAGGGTGCAAAAATAGGGCTGTAGAAGCCCTAGATTGTACTTTCAAGGTGATGGCGCCTCTCTGTTATTTCATGGAAAATAACTCCAACCCCATAGTTTAGGGAAATTTATAGGCGAAGAGGTGGCGAGAGGCAGTGGCCAGGGCGCCTAGGGGCATACCAGGACCGGCCTAGGGTGGGGCAGTTCCTGGCACCCCCTGGGAGGCCACCTAGCTCCCCTCTAGATCTTCTTTAAACTCCATCTTCATTCCATGTAAAAAATGATCTCCATGGATTTTCAGCCCTTTCCTAGAATATTTTTTAAAGAACTTTTCTGAAATAGAAAAACAACAACTGGCATGGGGCATCTTATTAGTAGGTTAGTGTATGAAAACATCCATAAAATGTTGGAAAACATGTGGAAAACATAAAGGCATTGGATTAACAACAAGCATGGAGCCTAAAAAATTATAGATATGTTTGCAACATATCAACATCCCCAAGCTTAATTCGTGCTCGTCCTCGAGTAGGTAAGTTATAAAAAAATAACTTTTGAGGTGACATGAACCCAACACAATCTTGATCAACGATATGTAAAAGCATTCTAAGCCGAGATCAAAGTACTTCAACAAAGGAATGATAAATATTATTTGAACTAATGTAAACTTAGCAATTATGTTGCACATGAAAAGTAACACAAATAATTGACAATGAGCAATAATGCATTAAAAGTGATATGTTTTTTTCAATCATAAAGAAAAACATAATAAATGGTATCCACCTTGTCCTTCGTGAGGTAGCAAAACATAAATTCTAGGACACATTCAAAGTTCGAATGGTGACTAGATACAAATAATTTGAGAGCAAGCAATGCCATAATTATGAATAAATCAATAATAATTTTTGGGACTATGCACATTATACTCAAAATGACAACTACGCTATCATAAAGTAAAAGAAAGTCCATTGGCAGAGGGAAGCAGGGATTACTCATGTGCTAGCTTTTTTTATTTAATAAAATAGAGGTATTGAAAATATAATTTTGAGAGAGGTGTATGTCTATGTCTACGAATTCTATTAAATGACTTATGATCTTTTCATGTATAGTGGATTCAAGAGCATCTCCCATAGAAGAACCATAATGGTCTCCTTTCTCTTTTGTTTTCACAAGATAAGTTCATGATTTCTTAAGTCCATAGTGTGACGAGAATTAATGTGATTGTTGTAGCTTATCTTTTGTGGGATGGGCACCCAATGCCTGCTCCTTTTGCAATATTAAGGTCTAGGACATTATTCATGCTAGTCAAAGTGTGAATCCATCAAACATGAAGAAATAATATAGAATTTAATACTTCCTCATGAGCTAAAATAGCAACACAAAACATGTTTAATAAATTTGAAGGTTAAAAGGTAGCACACTAGAAATTTACTTGGAGAGGCGGTGAAATACCACATAAAGGTAGGTATGGTAGACACATTGGAAAAAAAACTTTGGTTTTTGGTAGTTGGATGCATGGGTAGAGCTCATACTAAGTACACGGTGAAGGCTAGCAAGAGACTGGGTGCGCCAACTAAGAGATCAATAATGGCCATAATCATGCATAACAACAAAACACTATTAATAAAAGTATGAAGTGATATTACAAGTCAAAAACTAAATGATCATCAAGGCTAAAGATTACTGGTTTATAGTCATAACATGGTGTGAGCATGCGCCAAGTCAATCCAAATACATCATTCGAAGGAGAATAACACAATACCATGCTTCAATATGAGGAAACAACACATGGTTTCATTTCAATGCAATATTAAGAACTCTCAGTTATTTGAGACTAGTCATGATACATCATATACTACTATGCACAAAATTAAAATAATATCTAACATGACATGCCAAAGTCCAAGCCACAGTCAAAACAAGCTTCCTATTGCACAACTATAAGCATGAAATAATTTACTCTTCTCCAACACCAATCAACTTATTTGAAACAACTCTCCAAGAAAATAATCATTAAAGACCAGAGAGATAATAATATATAAATTAAGAAAACCAACAAGCTCTGAACAAAATTCAAGTGAAAAACAAGAGCTAAACACATTACTAGCAAAAAGTGAACACTCACAGAACAATAAGAGAGAAAACTAGAGTGTTCTAGACAATGAAAACAGAGCGTGTCTATCTACAAACTAAAATATGCTAGGATACAACCATTTATTAAATCAAGAAAACAAAACAAAAATCAAAGAAATATAAAATGAAGCTCCAATAATAACATATATCATTCGAAGGAATAAAAATATAGTGTTCTGAAAGAAACCTCATATTTTTGTTGACAAAGAAGGGGATGCCTTGGGCATCCCTAAGCTTTGACACTTGTACTTCTTGGATATGTCTTGGGGCTACATGGGCATACCCAAGCTTGAGCTTTTGTCCATCCTTCATCTTCTCATAACATCCTTCTCTCCCTACACTTGAAAACTTCCTCCACCTAAAACTTCTCACAATCTTCATTAGCAACGTTAGTGCATCAAAACAATAAATACACTTGGTTCAGTTTCCACAAAAGTCTAACACTCCATTTAAAACATTAGATACTGTCACAAATTATTTTAAGGATTTTCCCCCCACCTGAAAGAATCACAAAAGAAGAAGATTAAGAGACAAATGCAAGTATTTGCATAAATCTGTCAAAACAGAATATGAGGTCAGGATGAATTTTTTCGAAAATATTATGATGCTCAAATAAAAAAGTGGTCAACTAAATAAATTTAGATAATAACCTGGGTCATTCTGCCAGAAAATATCAAAAATTCCTCACATTCTGGCTGAGAGAACCGAGGTTTCTGGTGAAGCGCAAAAATCTGGACAGAAAATAGCAAGTTCCCCAAATCATACTACCTATCTATTAGAGGTTACTCTTGGCACAAAAACGAAATAAAAAGGATAAGGAGCGGTTGTTGCAGTGTTTAAAAACTTCCAAGACTTAAAGAAAACAAAAGAAACTAACATAACAAATGGAAAACATAGTGGGTTGCCTCCCCCAAGCGCTTTTCTTTAACGCCTTTTAGTTAGGCATGAAGAATGAATCAAGTATTATCAATAGAATTGTGGGTAGTACTCACAATGGACTCAAAAGGTAACTTCATTCTATTTCTAGGAAATGTTCCATGCCCTTTTTAGGGGGAAATGAAATCTTATAATTCCTTCTTTCATATCAATAATGGCACCAACAGTGCAAAGAAAAGGTATCCCCAAAATGATAGGACAACAAGTATTGCATCCAATATCCAAAACAAGAAAATCAACAAGAAAATAATTATCATTGGCAATAATAAGAACAACATCAATCCTTCCCAAAGGTCTTTTAACAGTGGAGTCTATAAGATGCACTCCCAAAATACTCTCATCCAATGGTTTCAAATCAAGCATATCATATAAATTTTTAGGCATAATAGAAGAGCTTGCACCAAGATCACACAAAGAATTGCAATCAGAATCATTCACTCTTATTATAATAGTGGGATCCCAACCATCTTGTAATTTTCTAGGAATAGAGGCTTCAAGTTTGGGACTTTGCTCCTTAGCTTCAATGAGAGCACTAGTGATATGTTTAGTGAAAGAAATATTTAACTTACTAGCATTAGGATCTTTAGCTAATTTTTGTAAAAACTTAATAATATCATAGATGGTGCAATTATAAAAATCAAGTTTACCATCCTCAAACATGGTGGGAAAAGTTTCTCCTAAATTCATATTATCATCAATCCCACTTACAACAATTTTCTCACTAGAATTTTTTTCAATCTCTAAACTTTTGGGACTCCTTTTACCTAAAGTCATGAGCTCTCCAATCCCATTTGTTTTGACATCAACCAGTTTATAAGCATTAGGATACTCATGGGTACTGAAAGTTTTCACATCTTCAAAGGGTTGGATGGTAGAAATTTTAATAGGCTCACTTTTAGCAGTTTTTTTCAGCAATTCCAGCTTCTCTTTCTCTTCTAGCATGAATTTGAGCCAACATATCATGTTCTCATTTATTCAAACTTGTATAGAATTTATATGTTCAGTTTTCTTGGCATTAAGAGGTGTATTCCTAATTTTAAAAAAATTGATACCATGAGAAAGACTATCAACTTTTAGCACAAGATTATCTAGTTTTGCAAGCATTTCATCTATAGTTTTATTGAAATCTTTTTGTGAAGTCATAAAATCTTTAAGCATCTTTTCAAGATCAGAGATGGAGATTTTAGGATTGATGTAAGAATTTTCATATGAATTACCATTATTATTAAGATATGGCCTATAGTTGTTACCAACAAAATTATTCTTGTAAGCACCGTCGTTAAAGTTTTTCTAGCAATAAAATTCACATCGATTTGATCATTCTCATTAGAAACCAGAGAGTTAAAGGGAAAACTACTATGATCTATAGGCTAAAGACTTGGAAAAAAACAAGCATAT
>JAPCYS010000233.1:0-28964 GCA_028641055.1 Alopecurus myosuroides
AGCATTGTCGGAAAAAGGGGAAAAAATGTGGTCTAACAAAGTTAAAAGGAAGCAAGTATAAAGAGAAGACCCGGATTTACCTTCGTTGCTATCAGCCGGCTCCTCGTCCTCCTCTGAGTTTTTGGAAGGGGGAGGGGTGACTATCTTCCAGAATTCATTGTCCTCCTGAGTAAGAAACACATAGACAAAAGGTCAGTATCTATACATAAGAAATGTCAGTCGGAATAAAAAGTGAAAGCCGGTTCTTACTGGAGGAGCCGGGTTAGAGCGAGTAAAGGGGTTAAGCCCGGATATGTTCTTGATAACATCAAGTTTCTCGGCCAAGAAGGTCTTCATGATCTTGTTTACATCAGCAGCCGGGTAAGTTTTCTCCGAGTATCGGTGACATGCCCAGAATAGTCGCACATGAGTTTGGGCGGGTGCTGTTAGGCTGGATCCGACAGCTAACCCAGGTCTTTATCAGAATAAGCCCAATAAGACCTTGGGCAGAAAGCACAACGAGCTTATGGAGAAGAGGCTGGGTAGATTGCCTATCGGCTTCGGGTGCGAAAGAGTTCAGATTATCGGACAAGGAAAGAGTGTCATCAGAGAAACCCGGCAATGGCTTCTCGCCGGGTAAAGGGGTGTCTTGGCAGTAGAAGTAGGTTTTCTGCCAGTGTTTTACATGTGTGTGGAGGCTAAGAGTCGGCATCAGAGAGCTTTTACGTCTCTGAATTGAGACTCCTCCACAAACTAGGAGGGCCCCGTCACCGCTCTCTCGGCAGGGTTTGCATTGAAAGAGTTCAAGAAATAAGGCTAAGTTGGGAGGAATGCATAAATAAGCTTCACAGAGGACTATGAAGTGGCAGATGTTAAGCATAGAGTTCGGGCCGATATCAAATACCCGGAGTTTGTAGTGATCCAGGAGTTCCCGGGAAGAAGGGGGACCCGGGGGGCGGAAACCCCGGATCACGTGCTCGACGAAGACCACCACTTCATCCAGGCCTGGAGAAGGCCGGGTCTCTTCGCCGGGTATCCTCCAGTGGATCTCTGACCGGGTGGGAAAGACACCCGACTCGGCCAGCTCGTCAAGCTTGGCCTTCGTGACAGTCGATTTCGCCCAATTGGCGGAAATCGACTGACCCGGCTTTTGCTTTCCGGTCGTGTTTTTGCCCTTTGACTTGGCGCTAGCCTTAGGAGCCATGGAGTGTAGATCTAAAAGGAGGTAAAATGCAATTGGGTGAATTGAGAAACTTGAAGAGCGCAGCTATCCGATATAACAAGAAGAGGAAAAAGTAAAACAACTAAGTATTTGCAAGATCTGGAAAATGGATCTAGCCAAGAACACATGGTGGAAAAATATGGGATTGCAAATAGCAAAAGTGTGTTAAACGTTTGCAAGGGGTATAGAAATGGATTTAGCCAAGTGCAAAGCCGTGGAAAAACGTGAGATTAGGGATTGCAAAGGTATGCTTAGCTAATGGAGAAATAGTGGATAACTAGTGGGTGAGATTCGATCCAAAGTATTCGCGTGAAATTGAAGAAAAGGAATTCAGATCTAAGGGACTTACCGGACGGATTATTGGAGGAGATGCGCGGCGGCGGCGTCTCGAGATCTCCGGCGGCGCGAATGGGGCTTGCTCGCGGTCGTTGACGGCGGCGGCTGACGGTGGCCTTGTGGGCGCTGATGGCGACGACCGGTGGCGACCTTGCGAGCGGCGGTGCAGCTCTGGTGGCGCAGTTCCGGTGGCGCGAGCTCGATTTAGAGCTCGCGGGCGCAAAGATGGAGTGAGAAGAGGAAGAAGAAGGGAGAATGGCCGTAAGGGTTAGGGTTGACCCCTGGTGGCTTATTTATAGGCGCGGGGAAAAAATCCCTAGGTTTGGGCGGCAAGTGCAAAATTTTCGGGAGAAAAATGATCCGGCCCGGATATTTGGGGATAAGTATCAAGATACCCGTTGCGAGATATCCGGATCAAGATGAGATGGATTACGGGCGTATTATTCGGTTTAGCTAACAGTGATACGAATGCCGGGTCTTGTCTGTTTCCTTGGAGTGTTGACCCGGGAAATGGTGCCCTGGCTCGGGAAAAAACCGGGGTTATATGGACCGCCTAAAGAGCAGGCCTAGCTACGATCAAAGCATTCTAACATGGTATATTATGAATTTGAATGTTTATTATTTTGCAGGGAATAGCGTGCGCTTCCTGGTTGATTCGAGAAGCCCAAGCTATTCTGGGGACTACTGATGGGGGATAGTAACCCGGTAGGCTCATGCCTAGGTGAAAACCGGCCCGAAGGGAATCGCGCAAGATCCGGCCCAAGGTTGAGGGGCTTCTAGAAGGCCCAAGAGGGAACGTAGGCCTTGTAACCCGTACCTTAGGGATCACGATTACGAAACTTAGGGTTGTGTGCGGTTTTCGATTAGGATTCCGGGTATGCCTTGTATGAGAAGCCAGGGAGTCGGGTAATATATAAACCGGCTCCTTGGGACAGAGAAAGGGAGAATAGTTTTAGCCAGATATTCGAGTATCCTTGTAATACGAGAGCTAATAGTTGTAACCCTAGATCGGAGGCTCGGCGACATTGCTGTCCGAGCTACCAGATCACCTGATAGCATGATTTCCCCTGAGCTAAACCCTCTCCAAACACCAGAGTCGATTTGCCCAAAGTAAGTTACCCCTGGTAACGTCTGCCGTGATTATCCCACGACACATTCTACAAGGGAAGCAACCACAAGAAAAGAGGAACCACCACAAGAAGATTTTCAGAAGGATTCTTTAGAGTAATCTAGAAGTGTTATTCCAATTTATCATAAGAGTATTTGGAAACTCTTATATCTTAATCTGATCTTATAAAGTACTCAAGAAATAGTGTGATATTCCAATGTTAGCGTTATATAGGGAACAGCGGTGATGGCGCCTCCCACCTCTCCCACCTCCCACCACCCACCCTCCTCCAATGGCGATGTTGACCGGATCTAGTCGGCATGGAGGCCCTCCTTCACTGGGATTTCACCCCGGGATTGGCCGTGGAAGCACAAGTTCGTCGTAGGTTTGGTACACCAGTCACCTTCTCCCCTCTTCCGGCCTCAAGGAGTTTTTACTTGGTGGTCTCTTTTTCCTCGGCATCTTTCAAACTCACTGAAGAGTCTGTGGGTTTAGCCCTTCAATCATGTATTGGGGGATTTCACAAAGATTTCAAGGTTTTTCAACTCTCTGATGCTCGTTTCCGATTTTCGGTGGCATCCAATAAAGTTGGCCATTTTATTTATCATCTCCGTGATCGTATTTGGCCGGATTTTATTTGCCACTTCACTCTCTTTAGGGGTTCTGACCCTAAACTTACTGGATTTGTTCACAACGTTCATCGTTCATGGGCTTCCAATGTTGAAATTAAAGAGATATCCCTACGTTCACCCTTCGTGTCAAGCATCGGCTGCACGTTCTTGAGGCAGTGCACGTCTGGATCACTCTGCTTCTGCTGAACTGGCCAAATTGGTTTCTATCGTGATTCTGAGGCACCATTCGTGCTACACCTCTCGAGCAGCCTAAGTGTTCTTCACCTTCCCACGATCTGGTGGATGATCAGCCACCACCGGTGGCTACGCCGGCGTTGGCCGGAGCTGATAATTTTATTTCATTTGGAAAGTTCATTACTCCGATTTCTACGGGTGATCATTCTGGGAAAAGACTTTTCTATTCCCCTTTATTTCGCCAGGATATTGGCATGGAATTACCATCATCTACACTTGAGAATATTGAAGATCTTAGGATGGCTGGTTATTCCGGGCAGGAGATTAAGGAGGCTCTATCTATTCCTTTTATCCCGCCTCGATCACTGGTATTTGAAATTTTGGGCCGTTGCTCCCGTTGTGGCCTCAAGGATCATCTTCGGCCCGAATGCCCGGTATATGCAAACACTGTCAGATTATCGGTTTTAAATGTGTTGACTGCGATTCCTCGGAGCCTTTTGCTGACAATTCCGTTTATTGGGCCGTCTGGTGTTTCGGGGCCCATCTAATGATGCTGGTCCATTGGCTCCCCTCCGAGATATATCTGACACTGGGCCTCTTCCATGTTGCTTCGTTGCTTGGAATTAGGCCATATAAGGAAAGATTGTAAAAATGATATAAATGTCTTGATTGCTTTGGTTGGGGTCACCTTGCCAGAGAGTGTCCTATTAAGGTGTATTGCAGATTTTGTCACGCTGCAGATCATTTTCTTCCGGATTGCCCGAAGATTGTTTGTCGGCGTTGCAATTTAAAGGGACATTAATCTTCTGCCTGCCGTCAACGGTTTTTATGGGTACCCAAAGGAAGTACATCTCCTAATTTGGTAACTGGGGCGGTGGTCGATTCACTTTTAGGCCCACACCTCCTTTGACTACACCAGACCAAGCTGGAGAACTGGAACACCTAGCGACTCCTCTCGGCACTCCGCTTCCCTTCTTAGGCAGAGCACAGCAATGGCGAACTTCCCGGTCAGGCCTTTCGATTTCGTGTCTGCCTACTCCAACATAGATCCTGGGCCTGACGACCGCCTCCAACTGCTCGATTGGTGGTCGGTGATCCCCCCCGCACCAATGAAGACTCCGCCATTGTTATGGTAAATCCCCCTGTCTCTGACAATCTTCGTCGCACTGTTCTGGATCAAATCGTCGCTTCGGTCAACGAAGATTATGATAATATCATCTCTGAGGTGGAGATTTCCATTCTTGGGGTGGGGCTGGTGCGATTTTCTTCAGCTGAAATCCGTGAATGATGGTTAGGGATAGCCCGCACCCATTTGATGTTTTTGATGAAGAGTCTTCGTTCACATTTATTCGGCACGATGAGGGGCTGAATATGCGACGACCAGTGTTCAATCTTGATGTGTGGATCCTCTTCTTGGCTTTCCCACGGATTACTTGATGACTACTACATCAACAAGGCGGTGTCGCTCTTTGGGAGGCTCGTTCTCTGGCACAGACCGGAGGCGAGCAGGTCCAGGGTTCTTATGCGCGTCCAGCTGTGTTGTGCTCGGGAGGTTCCCCGCATCATAGTCACCACGGTCTCTTCTCCCTGGACATGGAGTTTCATGGACGGTGCCTGTGTATTCTCAATAGCCGACAGGATCTGGCGGGTTTGATTGATACTGAAGAACCTCCTCCACCTATATGAATGCATCACCGCACCCATATGAGCTCCCTTACCTGACTGTCATGCAGCAATACCATCTGGATGTTCAGAGATTCAATGAGCAGCAGGCTGAAGCTAACTGGCAAGGTGATGTGTTGGCACATGAGGAACGACAAGAGGGATGGGGACATTGGCCTGCTGTACCTGAAATTTATCTGGGTATGGACATGAGGCGGTATTTGGGATACGACGGCCCATCTCTGTTAGATGGTGTGGCCAACTCTGACAATTTTTCTGATGACGCAATGGATGCATGGAATGATCATGTTGAGGAGGTGGAACGTGCTGCGATGGATGTCATCCTGGGACATCACCGGGGGGGACTGCACTTTAGACGTGCTGGTGGACAGTTAACTGACCTTGAGGTGCAAGCTGGAACTGAATACTGGGTTTTCTTGGGTTTGCTCATGCGTCAGGTCTACACACGCGCTATTCCCTTTGCTCCTGTGGATGCTGGTTTATGCTTGGGACACCTGGTCTATGCGGTCATATCTGCCGGTATGCAACATATGTGGACTAGTTTTATCCGTGCTGGTGCCCCCGTTGACATCGTTCCGCCATCTGTCATACGTATTGCTCTTCATCTGCCCCAATTCCCTACTGATACTACTACTTGGATTTCTGTGGAGCTCTCGCCTATTTTACGCGACTATCTGTTGGCGGTGAGGGAAGCGACCGAGGGAGTGATCACGGGCATTGAGCTACCTGACACAATGGAGATGGTTCGCGCGGACCTGGGTTTTGTACAGGATTTGCCTCTGATGGATACTGCAGGGAATCCGATCCCTAGATCTTCTTCAGTGCTCCTTTGCCGATCATGACTCGTGCCAAGGCTCGAGCGGGTTAAGATCTACCCCACTGTTGCTAGCCTTGTCAGACGTTCTCCTAGGCTTAACAAGGATGGATTTATGCACATTGCATTGCCAGATATGGCACCTAGGCGCCGCAGTTCTTCTGTTCCCCGTGCGATGGCACCTGCACAGATGCTATTAACTGAGATGCAGCGCATTGGCGTTGAAGAATGTGGACTTGCTCCCGAAGATGTTTCAGACGAAAAATTGCTCCGGGACCCTTCTGCGTAACTGGTTCCTTAAGTCTCGGTGGTGGGTGTGGCTGTCACTTGTGAACCTGATTATGGCGAGCTATCTTTTATTTTGTTTGGTCGTTAGTCCTAAACTTTATGTGATCAAAACTTCATATGATCGAGACCATATCTTATGTTTGGTGTCTGTGTTAAGTACCTGTGATGTATGCTTATGCAGTCGTTCGGTACTTGCTCATTTAGCTATTTTGACTCCCATGACGTCATCTTTTATGACCTGAAGCTCTGGCGTTTCTGTGTTGGAATATTAGGGGAAACAGCCCACAAAAATGGCCGCTTATTTATAATAAGATTGAGGAAGTATGGCTAATATTGTGTGTTTCCAGGAAACAAAGGGGGTGCTTTAGACACTCATTATATTAAGAAATTTGCCCCTAAACGTTTGATCGTTTTGAGTATATTCCTTCGGATGGTGCTTCTGGAGGCATACTCTTCTATGGATTGGGCATCAATTACGGGGAGGTATTGTTAGCGGAGCAATTCGGCATAGTGCTGCGCTTTACATCTCTTGCATCGATGGAAGCTTTCCATCTTACTGTTGTCTATGGACCTGCGAAGGACTGGCGAGACAAAATTTTGTTGCATGGTTGTTTAGTTTGGATATTGCTGATGACGCCCTATGGTTACTGATTGGTGACTTTAATTTCTATCGTTTCTCGGACAGTAGGAAAAAACTGGAGCCAACACAGGGATATGGAGATTTTCAATGAAATCATTAGTTTTCATGGGCTTATTGAACTTCCTATCAAAGGTCGATCCCACACTTGGAGTAATATGCAGCTGGACCCCCTTTGACACAGCTTGACTAGTTTTCACATCGGTTGCCTGGACCACCACTTACCCCAATTCGATGGTCACTCCTTTGGCTAGACCTACATCTGACCATATCCATGTGTATTATCCACTGGAACTTCCATTCCCAAAGCTCAAATCTTTCGCTTCGAAAATTATTGGATTAGGATGCCTGGTTTTTTTATGACACTGTCAGAACTATTTGGGATATTCATTGTCCAGGTGATAGTGCCAAGCGCATCTCATCTAAATTGAAATTATTAAGGAAAGGTTTGAGGAAATGGCAACAGCATCTCGAAACTCAATCACTTTATCTCAAACTGTAATAATACTTTCTTCTTATGGATTCCATTGAGGACTAGACCATTATTTATTTCTGAATGGAATTTCCGCAATGTGATCAAAGACCAACTGGCCCATCTTCTCGTTGCAAATCGGACTAATTGGAGAAATAGATGTACGGCCCTGGGCTAAGAATGGCAGTGAGAACACATCCTTCTTTCATTCTATGGCCACCGTCAGTTATCGAGCAAACAATATTGCATCACTTGAACGGGAAGATGGTTCCGTTACATTTGATCATCATGAGAAGGCAGCACTGCTTCGCAGCACATTTCAAGCGCGTATGGGGATTACGGTGGGAATTGATAACGATTTCGAGTTTTCTCGATACCTCACACATCATGAGGGGTTTGAATGCCTTTCCCGCCCTTTTGCTCGTGTCGATATTGATGCTATGGTTCGATCTTGCCTATGATAAGGCTCCTGGACCAGATGGTTTCAACGGGCAGTTTATCAAGAGTGCTGGCAATTATTAAAGAGGATTATATTATTTATTTGATGATTTTTGGCATGGTACAGTAATTTACAGAGTATCAACGACGCTTTCCTCACTATGATACCAAAGATCCTGCTCCTAGTTCAAGCTAATGATTACAGGCCCATTTCTTTACTCAACTCTCCTTCAAACTTTTGACTAAGATTCTAGCTAATCGACTTCAAGAGCACATTTTATCTATTGTTCACCAGAACCAATATGGATTTCTTAAAAATCGCAATATTCAGGATTTGCATGCTTGGGCATATGAATACATTCATCAGGTCAAGGCATCTGGAACCGAGGCAGTTATTATCAAACTGGATTTCAGTAAAGCATTTGATGTTATTGAACATGATGCCATCTTCAGAATACTCATGGCCAGGGATTTGATGACAGATGGATGGGTTGGATTAGGTCTATCTTCAGTACTGGTACTTCTGCGGTTTTGCTTAATGGAGTCCCTGGCAAGAAATTCGCCTGTAAGAGAGGGGTTCGTCAAGGCGATCCTCTCTCACCCATTCTTTTTGTGGAAGGTGCTGATCTTCTTCAGTCTATGGTCAATAGATTGATGCATGAGGGGAGCTTACTGCACCACTTCCTATTCCAGAAGCTGCTTTTCCTATTGTGCAATACGTGATGATACTTTACTGATCACACAGCTTGTTCCAGACAGCTATCTATACTTAAGGAGCTTTTACTGTATTTGAAAAGGCCACGGGTCTGTCAGTTAATATCCAAATCTTGATCATGCCCTAAACATCACTCAAGAAACAACTGTCGGCACTGGCCAATGTCTTTGGATGTTACTACTGGTGTTATGCCATTCACTTATTTGGGCCTCCCCCTTGGTACTACCAGACCCACCATTTGATCTTGCCCCTCTTGTGTTGTATGGAGAGAAGATTGAATGCCTGTTCCAGATATTGGATTATGGTGGGCGGTTGGTACTGATACAATCGTCCTATCATCCTTCAACACATTTTTTAGGCTCCATTAAGCTGCCTAAAACTATTATTCGCTCATTTGATCGTATACGACGTCACTGTCTATGGGCCAAAGAGGGAGGATCTGCTACACCTCAGTCTTTAGCTGCCTGGGAGATGGTATGTAAGCCCAAAAAACATGGGGGTCTTGGTATCATGAATCTTGAGCTCCAAAATAATGCACTCCTGATCAAATACTTACACAAGTTCTATAATCATTATGATACACCTTGGGTCAGACTTGTTTGGAACCTATATGATCACTCTCCACCACATGCTCAAGTGTTAAGGGTTCATTCTGGTGGAGGGATATCTTCAAGCTTATACCTTTATATCGCAGTATTGCTCGTTTCAATATTGGAAATGGATGCAATACTCTTTTCTGGAAGGATTTTTGGCAGGGCAATACTTTACTCTGTGATTGTTGGCCTAGACTATACTCATTTGTACTTAATGAGGATTCCTCCGTGGCACAGATATGCAATTCACATAATTTACAAGATTCATTTGCTCTGCCATTATCTGTGCAAGCATATGAGGAATATCAGGACCTATCACAGACTATCGAACAAATTGATCTGGACCATTCTAGTCATGATCAGGTTCTATATTGCTGGGGCAATGGACATTACAGCTCTGCACGATTTTATAAATTCCTCTTTAACAATATCCATTGCCATCACCTTATCAAGGATATTTGGACTACCCGATGCCTCCCTAAACTGAAGGTGTTCCTGTGGCTCCTTTTCAATGATCATCTGAACACCAGAGATCTTTTAAGCCGCAGACACTGGCATCTACCTGAGGGTATTCCTGTGTTTTATGTGACAGCAACACATATGAATCTACTAGTCATCTGTTCTTTGAATGTAGCTTTGCCAGGGATTGTTGGATTGCACTAGGCATACATTGGGATCTCACCAAGACCATTATGGATAGGATTACTTTGGCTAGGTTGCACTTTCGCGGGCCCTGTTTTCTGGAGATTTTTGCTTGTGCTACATGGAATATATGGAAGACTAGGAATGATCTGATCTTCCAATCCGAGAGGCTTCATACTTGAGTTGGCATATTAGGTTTTCATCTGATATCATGTTGCACCAGTATAGAGTGAAAGTCTCTCTTAGGAACCCCTCATTGCTTGGGTTAGGAACCTTGTCACTTGATGTATTGTAGCCTTTATTTTTTACCTCCTTGAACTACCTTTTGTAACATTTGTAACTTTGGTGGCACTCTGTTTGCCCCACATAATTTTGAAAATCTTACCGTAGGGATTTTTCCCTACGGTACAATCTTCAAAGAAAACAAGCTTGTACACCTTGTTAACAGACACTTGTATCAGACCACTTTTGTATACTCAAACAATTGAGGTGTCATACACAAATAAATAGAAGGTGAGATAACCTAGTACATCAACCTATTGTATATGACTAGTATTTGGAGGCAAGTCTGATCCACTTGTTAACAAATTCTTCTTATATGCATATGGTAACTTGAGGTCATAAAAAAAACTTACATACTTTTATAATCACCTAAGTAAAATCTTTGCTTGGAATAACTGGTTATTTTCACCACAAGGGTGAGATAGTTGAAGATGGAATCCAAGAGCTGATCTTACTTGCAAGTGACACAGGCAGGACCTGAAGACTAGTAGCAACTACGGACAAGAACATCCAGCAACAAAAGTTATCAAGAAGCAACACTGCCTCAGTAAGGGAGCATAAGAAATTATTCAGTGAAACATTAGGAAATATTAGAGAACCAATAACCTCTGTCAAGTCATCAGAGATGAGGAACTCATAATAATATCTTTAATGGAAACAATTATCAAGTATGAAATAATAACTAGCCATTGCATCCACATGTCTTGTGATATGTGGAGGTTAATGGTAACAATCTTAATACCTTGTTTTCCATATCCTTTTCATACATAAGACTAAAAATGATAAGAAAAATTCATGTACATATAACCATGCAAATGAGTACATGTTTCTAAAACAACATGGAATAATATCCACACTTGGAACCTGGTGGTAAACAAACAAATAGATTCCAAAGCCACACATGTTTTCCACTTGATAAAGAACCTAATATATCAATAGGGCTTGCACACACCTAAGTAAAATGTCAACTAAAATTGCTAAGAGTTCCAATTATGAAAGATGACATGGTATCATAAAGAAAACAAGTCTATTCACCCACTAAAATCATTTGGCATGACGTGGAATAAAATTCCCTACTTGGTGATTTTGTGAACAATGCATAAAAGAAAACCACTACTAAGTAATTTACCAAACTCTTTCCTAAAATATTTATATCCGTGATTCTCCAATATAAAACACACCATATCTTTATAAGGTTCATGGTACTTGCTAAATTCCTTCTTATGAATATCAAGATAGGAGGAAAAGCTTTAAGACAGTTTGCAAAGATTTGAGAATCAAGACCACAAACAGCACTAACATTGTAAAAATCATTGGTTCCCATGAAATATTTAATGCATTCATAATCATAATTTATACCTGACTTTCTACCTTTGTCGTTCTCCTATCCTTTAGTGTTTTCTTGAATACGGTCAAGAAGATCCCATTTAGCTTCTTCCTTCATACGTGTGAACGATCCAGAACAAGAAGCATCCAATAAATCCTTATCATGAAGAGAAAGCCTTGCATAAAAATTATTGATAACAATATTACTCGGGAGTTCATGAACGGGACAATGGAGCATTAATAACTTCATTCTCCCCCACGCTTGGGCAATACTATCTCCATCATGAGGCCAGAAATTATATATTTGATTCTGTTCTTTATGAATCTCACTAGGAGGATAGAATTTAGAATAAAAGAGAGGAACAATTTCCTCACATCCAATAGATTCACCATTTTTCAGTAATTTGAACCATTCAGTGGCTCTTCCTTTCAGCGATAAAGAAAATAATTTCCTTTTAACTTGATCCATTGTAATACATGCACACCTGAATAACTTGCATACTTCATGTATAAAGAGCAAATGATCACCGGGATGGACAGTTCGATCACCGTAATAGCAGTTATCCATAACACGTCCAACAATTTTCATAGGTATTTATAAGGATCTAATTCAGAAGATAACGGTTACCTACTACCCTAGTAATAACGGTAGAAGTACCCCTAAACAGAGAACCAAAAGTATTCTCCATAATGAAATAAAACAGCAGGCAGAAATAAAAACAGCACTCACACCAAAAGTTTCTCTTACCAATTCCACTTACAAATAGCGCTTCACTCCCCGGCAACAGCGCCAGAAAATAGTCTTGATGGCCCACAAGTATATGGGTGTATTGTAATACTTTCGATAAATAAGAGTGTCGAACCCAACGAGGAGCAGAAGGTGTTGAGAAGGAGGTTGGATAGAGGATTCACTATAAACACTAGCAAACGAGTTTTTGGAGGTTTTTGATATAGCAGATAAATAAAGTGCGAGTAAATAAAAGTGTAGTAAATATATTGCAGCAAGTGGCCAATCCTTTTTAGATCAAAGGACAAGCCGGTTGTTCTACTTATGATTACCAAACATTCTCGACGACGTGGGAATTTCTTCAAGTGCTTTCACTTCATTACGGTTGATTATTAATTTTATTGGTTCGTGAAGTGTTGTGTGGGTGAACCTATGCTAATGCAACGCCCAACTAGGACTAATACATACTTGTGATTATACCCCTCGTAAGCATCCGCAAATACAAGAAAGTAATTAAGATAAATCTAACCACAGCCTTAAAATTCCGGGATTCTACGCTCCTCGTGCATTGGTTTCCTAATGAGGGTTTAGGTTTCTGTCACTCCGGCAACCCACAATTAGTATCCAAATACACCATGCATCCTACTAGGCCGATAAAGGTGAGTATTATGTAGTCGACGTTCACATGACACCACTAGAAGAATAGCACCACAACTTAAATACCAAACCACGAGATATTACTTCAACATAACTTCACTACTAACATCATGACTTCTCCCATGTCCTCAAGAACTAAACGAACTACTCACAAGACATCATATGGATCATAGTCAGAGGTGATATAATGGATAATAACAATCTGGTCATAAAGTTCTAACACCGATAAATCTCACAAGCATCAACTACTAACAAGTAATCTACACCGGGAGAGAGATCTAATGTAAAACAACGATAGAGACCCCTAATTGTTACAGCAGGATGAAGGTGGATGATGAGGGTGATGGTGCTAGTGGTGATGATGATGATGATGATGACGATCTTGATGATGCCCGGAGCGATGATGGTGACGATGGCGATGATTTCCCCTCTCCGGAGAGGAATTTCCCAGGCAAATTTCTCCCTGCCAGAGAGCTTTTCTCTATCTGGTGTTTTCTGCCCCGAGGTGGCGGCGGAATAATTCTTTGATGATTATCTGGGGCTTAGGGTTCCCTGGGGGTCAGTACGCGAAAGGGATCGACTAGACGTGGGCCAGGGTGGCCACACCACCTGGCGGCGCGGCCAAGGGTGGCGTGCCACCCCATGGTGTGGGCCCCTGGTGGCCCCCTCTGGCTTCCCTTATGGCTAGACTCTTCCTCTGAACTTCTAAGATATCTCCGGTGTCCCCCCTATTCTTCTTATCTTAATAAATAGGCTATCTCGATGGTGCTTTTTCCATCACATTTCTGGTCCCGGTGTTTATTCTCCAAAAGTTATGAAACATGCAAAATAAGATAAAATAACAAAAGTGATGCATCGTAACATGAAATATATCGATGAATAACAGAAAATAACAATATAAACATTGATGCAAAATGGATGTATCAGCGCCTTCGGGCCTAGGGGCTTGGACGGTTAATCTGACAGACATCAACACCTTGGCTCCTTAATTCGAGGTTAGAGACCACGTGAGTTTCTTTTTGGCTTTTCTTTTGCGTTTTCTACTCGTTTTGTTGGATGCGCGACCAGCGCTCCCGATGGGAGTAGCCCAGAGTCTGGGTTTGGCTGCTTGCAGGCAAGCGCGGACTCAAAGTATCTGACTTGGTTGTTGATTTTTGTATTACTCTAGCCTTTCTTGGAAATCATGAAGGACCTAGGTACTCGTTTCTTGGGTATTGGGAGTCAAAGATACTCTGCTTTAGCCAATACTAGTAAGGCGAAAGGTAAGACCTTGCCTTGGTGAATTACTGTCACCTTTTTCTTCCTTGATCTGTGCATCTAATTTGATTTTATTTGCTTTTCTTAGAACTCCTGGTCTCGACTGCTGCTGATATAAACTCTACAGTTGCTCGAGTTAAAGAACTCGAGGCGCAAAATTAAGCACTTCGTCTAGAGGCCACGACTTCCTAGAAAAGGACCGAGGCTGCTATTCGAAGGCAGATGAGTCCAAGGAGAAGGAAAAATAGGTGGTCAAGCAGTTCTCTGATCTAGAAGAGTCTTGTCCCTTGGTTTCACTCCTTGACAGATAGCCTGACATGTACTTGTACTCTATTTGTTTTAGGGTGCTTTTCTCTCGGTATTTTCTGTACCTTTGCTAATGATCACCTTATACTGTTGCATCTTTTGTTGGTAGTCCTCCTTCTTTATCTGCTCGGCTGCAGGGAGGCCCATTGCTAGATGTTGTCACTTCCTCCAAGCAGCAGGTGGCAAAGGCCAAGGATTTGCTGGAGAAGCTTCGGGGGGGGGGGGGGGTACTCATGTCCTTCTACAAGTTCTTGTTCCCCAAAGAAGAGGTTCCTTCGACTTTGGGTGCTCTGATGGGTGTTTCATGACACGAGCATCTTGGCTTATTTCAATCGGGAGAAAATCCTTTCTGGTGCGGAGGCAGTGCCAAACCTCGCTCGAGCGCATGGCATCGAGGAAACTTTGAAGCTGCACTGATCGGACTCCATTAGACTCAAACAGGCGAAAGGTAGACCTCAACCCCTTCACCCCAGATTATGTTAGGTTAGCGGATGGTCTTCTAAAAATGCTCGAGGCTTGATCCTAGGCTGCTGAGGCTGCTAGAGATGCTCAAGGGACATCTGCAGAGTCTTGATTTTATCTTTATTTCGAGTAGTAATAGTGGTGCCTGAGTGTAGTAAATCCTCTCTTTTGTCTCTAATGAACCTTGTGCACTCAATTATGGATGAGAAATGTTTGGCTTTTCCAATTTAAGTCTGAAGTTTTTTCTTGCTTTGCTTCTACTGCTGAGCCTTCTGTCCTTATGCTTTCTCCCGATGGAGTAGCCCCCAAGTGTGAAGCTGGATGATTCTGCTGAATACTCGAGCGAAACAATAACCGAGTGTTAATGATTCCTTTTTCCTTTTAGGCACCCGGACTTCTAGTTTTGCAACTCCATCAACTTCAATCCCTTGGGCTTCTTCTTCCTCTAACTTAGTTCAATTACTAAGCGCCAAGCTTTTGAGTAAATAAGAGGAAAATTAAGGCATTGAAAACTCAACTCGATGTTGCAAAAGATAAAGAAAAAACTGTTGCAGATCATGAGGATTTTCTTTTGGCTAAGCTGGGGCTTCAATAACAATCGACTTAGCATGTAAGTTTTTAGTATCAGCTTCTTGCTGTTCCCGAGTAATCTTCACTGCTTCTTATCCGTGAAAATAATTTTGTTTGTAGTTGTTCAAGAAAATGTTGCCGAAGAAACTTGATATATTGAAGAAGAACGCCTAAAGCTTTCTTCTTATATCTCATCGTCTTTCTGGGCTGATGCTGAAAAGTCTCGAGTGCTCTTGACTCTGAGGACTCGGGCCCAACAGGTTGGTGGGGGTAATTGGCTCTTGTCATGCTGCTTTCTCCAATATTTATGGAGCTCTTTTCCGACTTAACAAGCTACCTGAAGGTCTTTTCAATGTGATGCAAAAATTCAGCAGTTTTGATCATGCTAAAGCACTTGTCCATCGTCAACTCGTTGGGGGAGCTAAGGTTGCACTAGCTGCTGCCAAGACTCATTATCCCCATATGATTTGCTGAAGATTGATAGGGGCCTTCATGCTCCTCGCGACCTCATGGGGAGTTCACATGATGATGTATCAGAAGTTCAATTAGAGAGGTGCAGAAAAAACACATGAACTAGAAAACACAAAAAAGAACCTTAGCACATTCACCATTTTTTAGGCTGCAGATAAGAAACAAACTGTAGTCAAGGGGCATATATACACAAAACATCACTTCTTCCTAGGGAGTACCATGGAAATAACATTTGCTAAGATGAAAAGTCGTGAAACAACTAGCCACAACAAAGCACACACATATTTTTTCATGCATATAAAACCATGACACTCTATACAAAAGAGTAGACAACTGTTTTCACTTGCATCGCCTAGCGTTCCCTAGCTGCTTGTGCCAGCAACTGTTGGGTGGATTCCGGGCCTAACTGTAGATGAAGGATGAGGTCTTGAACTTGAGAAGGCCAATCCAGAGGGTATATCACGTTCACAGGATGGAATCAAAGCTTATACATGTATTCAGCCTTCCAATCCTCAACATGGGCCTTCGCAAAAAAAAAGGGACAAGTGTCAGCATAACAAAAATGTCTACAACGAACAAAAAGCAACTGGTTTTAATAAAAGAAAAAGATAATAAGCATACTAAGTCTTTGTTCGTCTTGATCTTCTCAACAAGTTTGAGACCATCAAAGATGCAGACTATTTTAAGCGTGTAAAACCCACACTCATTAGCCCCCTATACTGGGGTATTGAAGACACCTATCTGCAGTTGCGAACGTTGCGCTTTTTTACGCTGCTACTCCATAAACCTCCTTCATGAGCGATACTAATCTACTAATCTGTATAAAAAGGATATCAATAATAAGACCAAAACAAAAACAAAACAGTGAAAAAGGATGAAAAGGGGTAGAGAGAAATTATGTAAAAACATAGACTATAAAAAACAAATAAAAAATAATATACCATGCATTATTTAAAAAATAACAACTTACGATTTCCACAGGTCACGATGGTTCTCATTCCTTCTTCTGACACTTTCTGCACTGTACATCCTCGAATGAAAGATATCAAGCGTTCTGGTGTACTTATTCATCACATAGACCGTGTGGTGGTAATGCATAAATGAGGGATAATGATCTGCAGAAATGGATTCAACTTACATGAGACAAAAAAACATGAACAACAAAGCAAAAAGGCATAACCCCGGACGCAACAAAAATAAACAGGTGAATGCAATTATTTTACCAGATTTGCATTTAGCAGGTTTTCCGACTTCCTCACATTACCTTAAACATCCTAGCCCCTTGTTTTACATCGGATGGTGCCTAGGGAGAGGGTTGCCTTTGTTGTCATTTGATTCAAGGGCACGAAGTCTAGGAGATATGCATTCAAGGAAAAAACAAGCAAAAGAATACAACTTAAAATAGAAGTTCACTATGGCGTTTTCAGGGGGGTTAGGCAAAAGAAAGGAGAATCCCTAATTGGAAGTTAAGTACAGTCTACATGTGAGGTTCACTTTACAAGAAAAGAGAGGTTCACTTACGGCGATTGTGAACGGTGATAGCAAGACACGATCACCAGATCCTAACAATTAATGCATGTCGGGTGAATCTTTCCAGTACGATATAATAGTCCATGACTTCAGCCTCCATATATTCACATCACCCAATAGTTTATACATGAATTTACGTCAATAGATAGTGGCTCAACATGATCATTCTTGAACTCTACAAGGCATACACTGCAGTAAACAAGTAAAAACATGACATGAGGAAAAAAAATGTAGTAACAAATTGATGAAAAAAATGACAAAAGGTGACAGGTTGAGTGTATAAATTCTTGGGAAAGCATTAAACAAAAAATACTACACAATGCTAACCTCCAAAGTCACGGAGATATTCCCTGCTTAGGACTGATTGTTTGATCTGGTTGGCCTTGGCTTGGTGTGGGAAAACGTCGGTACAAGTTTTGGAACATAGATCTCGATTTGGCAAGAACTTTAGCGGCCCTCTTGTTAGACCGAGAATAAGACTTTGCCTGCGAGTTGCCCTCGACATCTGAGTAACAAAGTCACGCAAACTTCCGCCTCCTTTGGTGCAACTTTGCGTCTGGGCATGCGGGGAGGAGGCTTGACAAAATCATTGTCATCTTCCTCGTCAATATCGACGATCGGCTTTGAGTTGTATCCAGCAACAAAAAAATTAGCCTTTCTTGATTTTGGCATAGGGTTGAGAAAGTTTAGAACCTTCTGCATTTTTCTTGGGGCTGACTGGGGCTCTTCATCGCCAATGGATATGATCGTGGTGTAACTGAGTCACAACAAGGAGAATTTTCTCATCTTGATAGTGGTGGCCTGCAAAACAAAAAATACAATTTATTTTAGTTTTAATAGGAAAACAGAAAATAATTATGATGTTCACAACCATTTCATATGTGTGGATGTTCGGCCCCACCACCGCCTCGCCGCCCCCTCGTCAGAGGTAATAGAAATAAGGTTCTACCTGAATCAACACCTAAGATTGCCATGAGATCGATGTTGAAATCAGAATTCTTTCAACCAAACTATTTAGTAATGTCATCCTGACGTTTAATAGATCATTTTGGGTAAACACTAGCAACTCTTTACCATCTAATGATATTCATATTTGAAGCATGAAAACCTGGAATCATTCCTGCAATAATGAAAACACACAAAAAAATAGGAATTTAGCTAACAAAAAAAGGAAATTCAATGCTTTTATTTATAGGAGTTCAGAATTTATAGTTACAATAATTCAATTTTTTTATTTATGGAAGTTCGCTAATGAAAAAAAAGGGTGTCATGAACGGTGTTGCTGCTTACACAGATGCATGTCGGGGCGACTTAGTGTAGTGCAGTTTAAATTCATCAATAGTTGGTGGTTTGAACGAATTCCCATTAGCATCAGTAGCTCCCTTCCACAACTTCTTAATGTTATGGGTCATTAAATGGATAACCCCTCTTAGCATCTGGATCTGTGTCCATGCAAATAATCTAGCAACTCAAATCATTTCTTCTTGATGTTCAGGGCCACTACGCAGAAGTGATCTATAGCGCCAGCTACTGGAGGAACAAGTGGATCAAAAGTAGAAAACAGAACCCGTGAAAAAATGGATTAAAAACACATATAAAATTACAAAGAAATTTGTTGCCCCGTGTTGACAACAAGAAGCAATCCCTTATGTGCTTACAATTTCTTTCTTATCCAAACATTCTTCAGAATAAAGACTAAAAAAATATAGTCACGGGCCCACATGTTAGGTTCTCTTCGAAATGTGCCTCTGAATGGAAAAAAAATTAAAAAAAAACCACTACCATAATAAAAGGAAAAGAAATCAATAGGAAGTCCGCATAGATGAGAAGACGAAGTCCACATACACAAACAACATATGGTGCGACAAGCTTGAAACAATGTTTAATTTTTTTTGCCAAGCAAGTAAGTTCCGACAAAAACTGTGAACGAGTAGAGAAAGCCGTAAGGATTAAATGCATTAGCAACTTGTTTACTACTGCAAGAAAATTCACGGTGAGTGAACAGATGGGTGTTCCTGCAAAAAAAGGTGTGAATAAGACGTAAAAAGAAAAGGAGAACATCTTTACGGTAAGCAAAACAAAAAACCATGTGATGGCTAGGAAAAAGACATACATCATTTCAGGATCCTTCCTCAACCTGCAAACTGTGTAGTAAACATATTTTACTTTCTCCATGATTGGCATAGAGATCAAAGAAGGAGTCGCGCATGGACTAGACACTGAAAAAACAATAAAAAAATAAAAGATGATAATGCTAATCAATAAAAAAAAGGCATACAACAGGTTATGAGGGGTTCAGATGTACAAGTTTGGAAGTTCATATATGTGTATAGTGAAAAAAGGTTATTAGGGGTTCAGATGTACAAGTTTGAAAGTTCATATATGTGTATAGTGAAAAAAAAGGTTATTAGGGGTTCAGATGTATAAGTTTGGAAGTTCATATATGTGTATAGTGAAAAAGGTTATTAGGGCTTCAGATGTACAAGTTTGGGAGTTCACATATGTGTATAGTAAAAAGGTTATTAGGAATCCACTTTGAAGGAAAGTAAAGTTCACATAAATGCGTATACAAAAAAAATCCTTGCATATATCTTGATAAATCTCTTTTTCAGCGTGCACGGTGGCAGCCTCCTGCTCGATATCCTCCTTTTTAGTTACATCACATTGTTCCTCAGATGAAAGATGAACTCTGAATTCATTTTGAGGGTGATGGCCTTGATAACCAGTTGGATGCATTGCATCGGGAAAGGGAAAATGGCCAGCCTGATGCGCTATTTTATTAGCTACCTCATCATGAGCGATGGAGTCACTTCCAGCCATTGATGCATCGACACTAAAAACACCGGTAACAATATCTGCTTGAATATCCGGCTCGCTCAATGATGTGTCAATTCCAACAACATCAACACCGATGTGAGTTTTAGTGACTGATTAGTCCAGGCCATCAGGGGCAGCAGCGGCATCAGCTTGTTGAATAACTGTTTCACGCACATGCTCGTGCGTGAAGAAACTAAACTGCTCTGCAGCTAACTCAATAGATTATTCGGTTCCAATAGGGTCAACAGGTGCAGCCACTTCACTTTGAGAAGTCTAGTAATGTCCAACACAACAACTACATGATTCTTCGATGTCAAAAAGACCTAGGGTTTCAACATCCTCCTCAGAATCCTTGCCTATCTCTTGAGCAATCTCTTTTTCAACATGTTCTTTCCTTGCAGACACATCAAACTGGGGCATACCACGATGCTCGTCAGAATCAACACCAACAGACTCATCTCCTCCATCCTCTTCTCGGCTATCGTCTCGTGGCGGCGTGATTGGGCCTTCAAAACGTTTGGGAGCATTCTCAGTGTCCGCCCAAACAAATAAAATAATCTTCCACGTCTTCTTCTTTAGAGCTCTAAGAAGCACATTCCTCAGCTAGTCTGGCTTCTTCCTGCATAGAAATAAAAAGAATTGACCAAAAAAATGAGAGGTTCAGTAATGTTGATCAACACCTCAAAAAATCTGGTTGTGTAGGTGGTACACAATAAAAACAGAACCAACAAAAATAAAACTACCTCAGCATCTGTGCCACGTTGGCCTATGCATAAGTCATAGGAGCGTCATCATTTTTCTCAATGATTTGGATATGGATAACTTCAGCCGCTCTTCCAAAATCCATGCAGAATCCATCATGTTTCAAGCCAAACTCAAAGAAACCTTCTTGCAGAGAAGATAATGACTACATCAAAGAAGCAAGAAAAACTCTTTCATGCATCGTGGCCTCATTAATAGCTCTAGGCCTAGGCCCATGACCCTCAGAATACAAGCCACCACATCTGCTCAAACGTTCAACCTTTGTTAGGATATCATGGAAGTGCTCTTCAACTTTCTTCAGAAGGTTCCTAATTTGGGCAATGAATGTTGCTTCTGAAGATGAATGTGGATCAAGAGATTTTCCACATTGCGAGTGACTAGCATTAGGACCAATATCAATCATGGCCATGGGTTCATCTTTGTCAACATGCGCATGAGAATCGTCATAATCAGATGGGCGGCGCGAACGACTCCGACATTTTGCACTGGGTAAATTGTATGAATAAGCAATTTCATCGTAGCCTTTCCACCGCAGGAAAAAAAATGAGATAGTACTTAAAAAAACTTCAAAAAAAATAGTTAAAAATAGGAAGTTCGCATTAATGTACACAAATAATAGAAAGTTCACATATAATATAAGGCAGTTAAATCAAAGAACCTAGAAAAAAAATAACACATATTTAGCTCATCATGTTTACACGCATAGAAGAAAGCATCACGGCTAAAAAATTAGGAGGTTGAGCCATATATAAACAGGGGGTTCATAAATTTATATGTGAATTGTTTTGCATTTATCAAAAAATATGAAAATTAGAAGTTCACTCCTAGCATTTATGGAACGTTTTTATGGATAAACAAAAAATGTCTAAAGGAAAATAAAAGAACCTATAAAAAATAAAACATAATTAACTCATCATGTCTAAGCGCATAGATAAAAAGCATAACGGCTAAAACATTTAGGAGGTTCAGCCATATATATATATATATATATATATATATATATATATTATATATATATATATATAATATATATATATATATATATATATATAGGGTCACGCTATTTGACACCCCATGTATCTTTTGAACCGTACATGATTTTTACGTCACGTAAATTTTGTCGTATTCCTTATGTTGAATAGAACGTAGGAAAATATATACATGACATAACCTTTTATTTATGTGACGGTACAAAAAATGAAAAAATACACATTTTTATGACTTTTGTGTTGGTATGGCTCATATTTTTTCATATTTATGTCGAGTATTCTCTTACGGATCAAACATAAATGTAAATAATTATATACAAACATAAATTTTTGACTTGGAACAATACAATAAATTGTAGGTGTGAAATAAGTTTTCTGCACCCAGGGTGCCAAATAGGGTATATATTTACACAGGGGGTTGATTTCTCATGTTCCATGTTGTTTTCATACTATATGCTACATGTTTATTATACACTTTATGTCATTTTTATGTATTTTCCGGGACTAACCTATTGACAAGATACCACAGAGTCAGTTCTTGTTTTCTGCTGTTTTTAGTTTCAGAAAAGTTGTTCTGGAAATATTCTCGGAATTGGACGATTCGAAGCCCAGAAGTCTTAGAATTCCCGGAGGATCAACGAGTCCAAAAGAGACCCGGAGAGGGGCAGAGGGGGCCCACACCATGGGTGGGCGCGGGTCCCTGTTGGGGTTCATAGTTGAACTCGTTGGTAAACCCCAAGAGAAAGGTTGTGAAGAGTTCAGCGGCAAGTTTTCCCTCAGAAAAGAAACCAAGCTTGAATCTATCAATAGGAGGACAAGTAACTTCTGAAGGTTTATGCAGTTGATGTGGTAGGGCACACTACCGGTTCAACAACAACATGGAACCTACACAACACAATCAATTCACTTTGCCCCAACGAAGCAGTGAGGTTGTCAATCTCACCGGTTTTGCTATAACAAAAAGGTTAAATTTATGGTGTGGAAAACAGTAGGAGAACAATGTGAAAACAGTAATTGCAGTGTGAACACAGTAATTGCAGTGGTTGTATTATCAGTACAAGAAAATGGACCAGGGTCCACAGTTCACTAGAGGTGTCTCTCCATAAAAGGTAGATAACATGTGTGGTGAACAAACTACAGCTGGGCAATTGATAGATAATGAAACATGCATGACATGATGATTACTATGTGATTCATGCGGGCATTACAACAAGACTCATAGACCGTTCTAACTGCATCTATGGCTAATAATCCACCCTCAAAATATCATCCGAACAAACCTTGGGTATTAAGTTGCAAGCAACAAATAATTCCAGTAAGCAAAGTGTGTAATGTAAACAATGTAAACATTGTTGTTTTCTCCCTAATCGAAACAACACATCCTCCGTCCGTCACGTTTCTGTCACTCGAGCACAGATGCAAAGAAGTCATGAACCCACTATCGAGCATAAATACCCCCTCTTGGAGTTACTAGTATCTACTTGGCCAGAGCATCTACTAACAAAGAGAGCATGCAAGATCATAAATAACATACACATGAAGATAACACGATAGATTGATAATCAAGAGACATAACATTTGATGGCTCCCAAGTGCAGGAGATCAATTGTAGTACTTTTCGAATTAGAAAAGGTTGTCGAACCCACGAGGAGCAGAAGGAACTGGTAAGTAGAATAGCAAAGGAATAATAAAAGCAACAGGTGTTTTTGTGTTTTAATTGTGTAGTGCAAGTAAAGTAAAATGCGGAAAGTAAATTGCAGCAAGTAGTAGGTCTCAATGAGATACAAAGCCCAATCCTCTAATGCGCAAGAGGACAAGCTCAAGTGTGTGTTTGTGTCTTATATGTGGAAAACTTTCCCGAGGGCTACACGGATTTAGCTGGCATAGTGATTCATTGCATAACATGTTTGTATATCTTGTCTAGTTTTAATCTTCTTCGGATGGAGCCACAAATAGGAATAGCTAAATAAATAAACTATCACCCCTTATGATGGATCACTTGGCCAATTAAATGACAGCACGAGAATTACTAATACATGATGTCCCACCATAGCCTTATGCTCTAAGGTCCCCGATACAAGTACCCTCATAATGCAATTCAACGACTCTGTCTCAAGTTCCTGTCACCTAAGGACATCATCACGTCACTACACTACGGTGTTCTCCTATGAGCCCATGTAGGTGAAGTGTTGTACAGTGGACGTTCGTACAACACCATCATAGAATCACATAAAAGATAAATACTAGACCAAATAACAACTCATCTCATGTAACAAATCATTGCCAATTCATCATATGCCCTCAGGAACATGCGGGAACTACTCACAACGTGCAAACATGATCATGTATGGTGACATATGTGGTACAACACAATCTGAAACAATGGATCCACCACCAAATAATGACAAGTACTCAATCCCAAACATGCAACGGAGTACAATAACACGTATCTAGGGTGTAGCAATGATCAAACTATGAGGGGAACGGAGTGGATCACGGTGATGGTGATGGTGGAGATGCAGGTGCTGGTGAGGATGGTGATGGAGATGCCTCCTCCCACGCCAAGGAGGAGATGGGGATGAAGATAGGGATGATTTCCCTTTCTCCGGAGCTCCGGAGCAGCAGGATATGTCTCCCCCGCGGAGAGTTTCGAGAGTTTCGCCGCGCTGGCGGCTCCGTCTCGTCTCGGGAAAATTAGGGTGTTGGTTTTTGGGGAAGACGGAGTCGTCAGCAAAAAGACCTCGGGGAGGAGGTGCTGTGGGCCCATTTGGGGGCCCCACATGCGGCCAGGGAATCTGGCCGCGTGGGCTACCCCCTTTTGGGCCTCCTGGCCCTCCTCCTTTGTGTCTTGTGCCCACGGCCTTTCTCCCGAAGAAAAACTGACAGGGTTTCTTTCCTTTCGCAATTTGGATACCTGTAGCTCCTGAAACATCAAAAACATGAAAACAGGTGTTTTCTGACACCCAGAAATTAAATACCAAAAATGGGGACTTTGTAGGAAAGTCCCATAAAATCATCTAAAACATGCAAAACAATGACATAACATTGATAAAACATCCCAATAATGCCTATATGGAGGGTATAAATGATGATATAAAATGCACGTATCAACTCCCCCAAGCTTAAACCTTTGCTCGTCCTCGAGTAAATAAGGACATAGATCATTACATGCATCAATGGACTTATGGTTGATAAATAAATACGGGCATTGTATCATCATCATGTTCAGTTATAATGCAAGATGAATGAATAGAACTCATACACATAAGGATAACATATTCGAAGCTCTAGCAAACACCCCATACTTTTGAAAGCAAATAACCATTGTATGTTGGACAATCGAATTATACTCTTTAATTTGGAGAAAGATAAATGACACTACAAGAAATATGTTGATACATGACCCTCAATTTTTGTCACCGAAAGGTCACATGCTTTCATTCATGACCCCTTTTTGACAAAAAATTGAAAGAAGCATACCGAGCGTCTTATTCGATCGTCAACGACCCTTTTAATGGAATGGTCATATAGTCTTGTATGACCAACCTATTATTTTGGTCATGTGATATCCTGCCATAGCCACGTCAGATCCTGCGTGGCAAAATTATGACCAAATAAGAAGGTCGAGGATAAGATTCGGCCCAGTCCATGGTGCTCCTCTTATATGGGCCAGCCCATCATTTTGGTCAATTTCATTTTGAATAATTGAGCGATTTTAATTTCTGGGCCATAGCATTTTTATGGTCCTTTATTCACTGGGCCTTGCCTTTTGGTTGAATTTGTTCCCTGGTTGTGGCCCACTTCGATCCATTTATTATCGTTTTTTTAGTACAGAATAATGTCCAATGCTAGTTGGGCCAAATCCACGGTGAACATCTAAATGGGCCGAACATATAAATTCAGGACATTACTGATATAATAAAAATATACCAAACAGTGAAGACGAAAACCACAAGAAATCTTTTTTTTCAAATAGCAACTATTATTACAATATACCAGAAATTCTATTGTTGTTCACGTCACACAATATTACATATATACCACTCTTACAAGTACAGTGCCAACTACTCTTTGATAATCTACAAAGTAAACTTTAAGATTCTTCAAATTTCTTCAGCCTGTAGCTCCTGAAACAAAACAATTAAAAGGGACAATTAGAAAACATTAATAAATAAATGATTTGAATTGTCTGCAGGTATAAGTACATGGAACAATATTGAGATTTCGGTATCGGTTCAGCTGGAAGGGCAACAAGATGATAAGCAAGCACAGCTCAATCATGTACATTCAGTTCATAATAGAACAACCACATATATCCGTATATTGTACATGTGGAATCTACAGAAAAAGATGCAACTAATAGCTACAGATGAATCATCTTGTAACTATGTTCAAACATTGATTCCGTTGGGTTGTTTACAATCATATATCACCAGCAGGAAGTCATTAACAGCGGAAGTCATACGCAACCCTTAGCTATACCTGTATGAAGCTCATACTTGTAGCATCTTTCTCTTGAAGACAGCCCCCTTGAACTTCAAAAGCCAACACAACATGTGACATCTGTAGAAAATAAATGAGCAAAATTTCAAAGGAACCCGAGAACTCCTGCAAGAACCTTAAACATGAGACATCTTCTTACATAATAGAACTGTATGGAAAAGGCAGCTCATGAGATCCAGATATTTCACGGGTTTTCTGCCCAACCATTCTGGTACATAACCACTATGCATGAAGTCTAAAGGATTACAATAGTTTTCTAGATCAATGGGGAAGAAACTCTGGTGTACACCTATAATTGTGTGTATACCAGATGTAAACGGAATATCCAAATCTAGATTGTTTTATCCAGTTGATTGAAGCAAACCAAAAGTTGATTAAGTTAATGGTGATTTCACATCACATGTTCATGAGAAGAAAATATTCAGGAAATTGTCTTGAATAAGACCATAGTTACAATTATTGGGGTCTCCCGGAAAGGCTCATAAGGGCCAGTGAAAGTTTCACCTGTTATGAATGGATGATATGAAGCCTGAAATAGGTTTTCAACAGTGTGAGAACTTCCATTTATTCTTCAGGAAGATAAAATAGTGCTCAAAGAAATCAGACTACACATTTCCTAGGGATCCCAAAAAAATTTAGATGGACAATTAATGTAACTTCCAAGCTAAAAAACAACGAATATCTAAGGTTACCATTAGCCAATACCTGCAACGGTGACCACCACTAGCTTATTAGGATCGAACTCAACAAGTCCTCTCAAGAAATCAACCAATGCTAAGCAATCTGTCTTTTCAGCCTCTGTGTCAAAATTAATATAAGGTCGAATTAGCAGCTTGACCGTGATATTATCATTCAAGAAACAACCGTTCCTTATGCAATAAATAGCCATTCCGCGTCACTAAAGCAGTGTACATTCTGTACGGTTCATGTACAGGCCAGAATTATTTGTATATAATCCAAATGTCCACATGTGACGATATATGAACTGAAACATGAAATATGAATAACAGACAAGGGAACCATGCTCTTTTCCCCAAAAATTTACTGGACTCAAAATTACAAACATTGGATCCAATGGTTAAAATAATACATCTAGGTTTGTTTATCCAGTCCAAGTAAGTGTATGCTTCGATGATACCAGCTTAAGGAGAGGAGGATATTTCCTATATTGACCGAATTCCAAGCCAGCCTTACAAACATAGTAAGAAACGAAGATTTTGATGCTATGACAACCACTTTATGTTCAAACAACACTACAGACTACAGAGACAACAAATATAGCAACAATAGATAGAAGGGGGTCACTGAAAGCATATACAATTGACATCATCTCAGTATGTCTATCTATCACTGGCATCAGGCAGCTAAGTATCTCTATCTATCACTGGTTTGTGTACCCAAGTAGCTTACTTGGCAGCAGGAAGCTAATCTAGAAAACTGGTTGTTTGTACCATTGCTAGGAGGATAGTATACATGTGCTCTCCTATTGCACTGCATGGTTCAATGACAGGGGACACTAGTGGCAACCCAAATCTAAAACATTCGGTGCCTACATAGAGGCAGAGCCAGTGCACAGTTGAAGAACGGAGCAGAGCAGCCAGGCATAGAGGGTGTGGTTACCGTGGAAGGCGGACAGCTTGGCGGTGTTGGATGCGATGAGGTGGGAGGCTTCTCCTGGGCAGCGTCCATGAGGAAGACCTAGACGGAGAGGATCCTCTTGAGGAGACGCTCTTGACTGCCGCCAACGCCCGTGAGGAAGACCTAGATCGATTATTTCTCTAATCAATCAAACCTAAACACAAGTGTCTAGTTAGACAGTCACGGGCAGAGAAATTAAATTACATGTACAACTAAATTTGTCTCAATTGGCGGTGGGAAATAAGCATCTAAACCGTTAGAGCAAAAGGCAACCTGGCTTGATGTCGATCCGGCTGTAGCGGTAGAAGACGCGGTCCAGCTCCGCTGACAGGTGTCCTAGTTCCATGAACACAGGCCGCATCCGAGTCCCTATGCACCGGAGTTGAGCGAAGAGTCAAAGTTGGATACTCTTTGTCCTAAACATAGCGAGGAGGACGAGGAGTACCTGCGTGGCTCGGCGACCAGGACGGAGACCGGGCGCTGCGCCTGCCGCCATCTCCTCTGCTACTTGACTCTCCCCTGCTTCAGCTGGCGCAGAGGCAGATGGGCGCGACCGACCCCGAGATGCGCGTAGCAGAGAAGGCCCCTCCGTGGCTCGGGTTTCCGGCGGCGCGACGCGGTCCGGCGAGCTCGACGGAGCCGCGCGCACCGTCGTACCGATGCACGCCGGCCCCGGCGAGAAAGCCAGCCGCGCCGCCATGGTTCCGTCGTTGGCGGTGCTCCACCCAGTGAGCGGGAGTAGGGGCGCCGGGGACGCTGGCCGGCTGGATCGATCCGAAGAACGTGTGAGTGAGAAGGGGACGGGTCGGCGGCGGCGTGATGTTAGGTGAGAAGCGGAATCGATAGAAGATGGCGGTGCGTGAGCTTAGTTACGGCGCGTGGTTTCTCGGGAGGGATCGGAGGAGGAGTTCTTGAGGGGGAGGTGGCGGCTGCG
>JAPCYS010002142.1:0-28953 GCA_028641055.1 Alopecurus myosuroides
AAACTTGATTCAGCAGTCTTGATTCTTTCTTCTTCCCTTTTGAAGGAGATGGTAACATAAAACTCGGAACTATGAAAATCCGGCTTTTCTTCTCGCGATCCTTCGCGGAAAAGGAACACGTGACATCAGCGCTTTAATCATGCTGACGCAAGCGCCGCTTGGTTTCACGCGGGAAACCCTGCAACGTATCTCTGACAGATTCTCACGAGAAACAAGGAGATAGCCATCATTCCTCTGTCGTTCCGTTTCCCGGATTTTCCGGCGAGCGACACGCGTCGAATATCCAACGGTCAAAAGAGCCGTTGGCGCGTATCTAGAGGTTTTTAGGCTATAAATAGCCGTCCTCGTCGTCTCCGAAAATCTTTCCTCACTCCCTCTGCCCACGCCATTGACGCAAACGCGAGCACGAGAGCTTAGAACGAATCCTTGCCCCGACGAGCCCTCTGCACGCCGGAGCGCTCCGTCACCACCGAAAACGATGGCCTCTCCGTCGTCCTCACCAGCCCGCGCCTCCATCGACGAGCTTTTGGGCGACCTGGATCCACAACTGGGGTCGCCCAAGCAGCCGGCGGCGGGCCGGAAACAACCACGGCATCTGCGGCGGGCGGAGGAAACGCTTCCGCCGCCGCGGACGTAGCGGGCTCAAGCACCACGACATCCCCGCCGTTCGCACCGGAGACGGCGGAGGAGAAAATCGAGCTGCTCGGCGAAAAGCTTGCCGCCGCGAAGGCCGCCGCCGCCACCGCCGGAGCGGAAGAGGAGGAGGAAACTGCAGGCAACTGGAGTGCCTGCAGTATTCCCCCGGCTCTCCTTCCCAACCTGGAGAAGGAGGGTTTGGTGCTAAAAAAGAAATGGCGGCTCCCGGAGGAGGAGACTGAACCCATGCCACAAGAGGGCGAAAGGGTGCTCCTCGCCTCCCACCTTCTACGAGGTATGGGATTGCCACCTTCATCCTTCTTCCTCCAGGTTCTGTCACACTACAACATCCAACCACATAACCTTCCTCCCAACTCTATTCTGTACATGGCTGGCTTCCAGGCCTTGTTCGAAGGTTACCTAGGAATAGAGCCTAGGTTAGATTTTTGGTTGTATTGCTTTGGGGTGAAGCGTAACTCTTCGGAAGGCGCGCTCCCAAATTGCGGAACCATTTCCTTTACTCTTCGGAGATTCCGAGAGGATTGGTTCCCCAAAATCAAAACCTCAGAATCCGTCAAATTTTGGACGGGTTCTTTTTTCTATCACCCCGACGTGCCTTTTCCTAAAAGGCCGTCGGGGTTCCACCTTTTGTGAACTCCGCCGCTGTTCCCCAGGATAACTGGGTGACAGAGGCCGTCCAGGTTCTGCCTCCGGATCTACTAAGGATCAAGAGGCGCATCGCCAAGCTCACTTCCTCCAAACCTCCTTTGACCGGTATGGACACGGTCTTTTGCTGGCTGCATAGGCGAATCCAGCCGTTAGCAAACCACGGAGGCCGTCTCCTGTGTGAATACACAGGAGCCAAGGATCCAATGCGGACAACCGACAAGGATTGGCCCACAAAGGAGCTCAGGCGGCGCATCAATCAGTTGGTCGCTTCGCGCGATCAATACACGGAGAGTCGGCCAATGTACACGGACGACAACCCCGCTCCTAAGGTAATTTTTCCGTTATTTGGGTATAATCTTACTTCCTGGATAATCTACCTTTTGAATCTGATTGGTTTTTTCCGATAGCTTTTGGATCTTCCAGACTCGGAGTTAGCCTCCGAGGCCGAGCTGGATGCGCTGCGCACCGCCGCTACTGGTGGGCGCAAACGCAAGAAGATAATTTCTTCGGATGAAATTATCGACCTTGACGGAATCCCCGTCGCCACGTCCAGGTTATTTTCTTCTGGGTTTTTTCTTTTATGGGATCTTTTTCGTCCATCTTCGGTGTTTTAACCTTTTCCGGGTTTTTGGTTTTTAGCTTACCCCCCTCCACCTTGAAGCCGAGAAAGTTGAAGAAGCTCAGAGCTTCTTCCAACCGAGGCAGCCAACCATCTCCCGCCGTCGCCCCGGACACGCCGCAGACAATGGCGGAAGAGCCTACTGCGGCCACTACCACCAAGCCCCCAGAGCCCAGCCAGCCCGTTATGTCCGAGTCGGACACGAGGGAAAGGGCGGCTCCAGAGGTGGGGAAATCTTCTCGGATTTTCGACGAGGAAATCCCCACCTTTGACAAGGATTTTAAGGCTATAAATGATGGCTTGAACGCGGCCGAAAATCACTTCGCGGAATACGCGAAAGAATTCCGAGAAAACTTAGCAGGTTTGCAACGCATGAGCCAGGTATGTAACTCTAGCCCCCAAGCATTAAACAAAAATGCATGCTTTTTTGCTTTGATGTTTTTTATTAACCATACTTTTCCTTGCTGTGTTTCAGCAAACCTCCGAGGCCATAAACCTTGAAGTTTTCAGGAAGCTCACTATCAAGAATAAAGAAGTTCGAAGTCTTCTATCTATTCTTGAGGAGAGAGAGGCAGAGCTGGAATCGCTCAGCTCGCTTTGACGGAAACGAAAGGTAAGCTTTTTCGTTTTGAAATTTCCGATTTAAGACTTTGTCTAAGTTTTTTCCCGAGGAAATTGATCAACTCGGATTTTCCCTTGCTTTTCAGCTGCTTTAGCTGAAGCTAAACAAGCAGCGGAAGATTCCGGCAACGCCGAGATTCTCCGCAATGAACATTGAGCTTCACAAGAATCTTGTGAAGGCTCAGCAAGACCTGGAAGCCAGCAATCTGGCCCTTGGAGTGGCTAACTCCAAGGCTTCCGAACAGGCAGAGAAAGACAAATCCACCATTCAGGATTTGACTGAAGCTCTGAATCTTCGCCTGGAGGAAGTTTCCGAGATCGATAAACTCATCGGTAAATTTCTTACCCTTGTCCTCATCTTTCCATGTTTTGTTTTCTCTGTTTGTCTCCTTAACCCTTTTGTATGTTTTATTGGATCAACCAGGAGACACCCCAGATGGCACTCGGGCTGCAGGCATCCGAGCTTTCGGGAGACATGGAACTTGGTGAAGGCTGCTGCAACGCAGTTAGTAGGCAAGTTTCTTCCCGAAAAATCTGGGGAATGCTCGGAGGTTGAAAAACTTCCGGGTATCATCATGGAGGTGGCGGAGTCCAAGGAGTCTATTCTCCGCTCCGCTGCACGGGGTGGTGCGCGCATGGCCTTAGGCCTTATGCGCATGCACTACCCTAGTGCCAAATCCTGGCGTGTGGCCACCGGTGTCCCTCAGGATACACGGATGCGCAACGATCCACCATCTTTGGTGAAGTTAAGGGCCACGCCACCCAGATTGCCGCCATGGTAAATGTCGCCGTCACCTATCCGGAAGAAGAAGCTCCTCCAATCCCCGATGAAGAAAGCAGCGAGGAGGAGTCGGAATCTTGAAGGGTTACCTGGAACCTGGATAGAAAATTTAGACAATAGGAGCATTACTGTTCTTTCATTTGTAATCCAAAATGTAATGCTTCTTATGTATTAATGAAAATTCCGCCTTTTGCAGTTTAAACTATGAAATTACTTTGCAAGTTGTTTGAATTTTACCATTCCTTTATCTTCTAAGTTCTCTGGTGTGTATGCTTTAACTGTCCTTAGTGTTTGAAATGGCTCAAATAGCATTATGAATCGTTATGCCGAGTAACTGGGGACGAACCAAGCAGTTTTTGAAACTCGAAAACATGAATCATGCTAAAGGCATTTTTACTAACTAGTTCCAGTAACCCAGCATACGCACGATCAGATAAGACTTAGAGAACAAGGAAAGTTTTAAGTGAAACTTGGGCACGCAGGCAATTCAAGTTTCCTTTAGCCGTTAAAAGGCTGAAAAATCATTCAGTTTATGTAACGCCGAGTACGCAAGCACAATTCGGGTTAACATTGAGAAAATTGTAAGATCATTGGGAAATAGATGAGGCGGAAACGCTTTGCATTTAGAAGAAAAATAGATAACAGCATTCCGAAACTTTATTTCATGATCTCAAAAGATGTTTACATAGATTTGAACTAAGTACAGAAGGGACATAACTTGCTAGGTGTTCCCAGGCTTCCGCAATCCACTTTACCTTGTCGAAACTTTTCAGCAGCTTGAAGCGTGGTAGGTTTTTAGCCCCCAGCCAACTAAGAAATCTTTTTTGGCTGTGGCGGAACCCGGCAGTCTGGGACATCTTTTTCACACGTAAGTTCCGAGATGTTCGAGACTGCCTTGATCTTTTCCGGGTTAACTTCTATTCCTCTGCGAGAAACAATGAAACCCCGAAGTTTTCCTGAGGGAACCCCGAATACGCACTTAGATGGGTTCAACTTCATCTTGTAAGTGCGCAAGTTTTCGAAAGTTTCTCGCAAATCCTCAAGGAGTATCTTTTTCCTTGGTTACGACAGCAATATCGTCCACGTAAGCATGGACGTTTTTTCCAATCTGACTATGCAAACAACGTTGCATGCAACGCTGGTAGGTTGCACCTGCGTTCTTCAGGCCAAAAGGCATGGTTACATAGTAATACGTCCCGTATGGGGTTATAAAAGAAGTCTTGATTTGATCTTCCTTTTTCATGCGTATTTGGTGGTACCCGGAGTATGCATCCAAGAAGCATAAAGCTCAGAGCCTGCAGTGGCGTCTATTATTTGATCGATTCGCGGTAGCGCAAACCTATCTTTCGGACATAACTTGTTCAATCCTGTGTAGTCTATACACATTCTGAGGGCAGTTGTATCTTTCTTCGGTACTAGTACCGGATTTGCGGACCAGTCAGTATGGATTACTTCCTTGATGAAATCCGCTGCTAAAAGCCGGATAATTTCCTTGCCAATAGCCTTCCGTCTTCTTCCGTCAAATCGACGGAGACCTTGTTTGACGGTTTTGATCCGGGAATAACCTTGAGTTGGTGCTCAGCAAGTTCCCTGGGTACGCCTGGCATGTCAGCTGGACACCAGGCAAAAATGTCCCAGTTCTCACGGAGGAACTTGATGAGCTCGCCTTCCTATTTGTCGGTCATCCCAGTCCCTACAACGACGAATTTTGTCGGATCTTTGGGATCTAGGATTACCTGTCTTGTATTCTCGGATGCCTTGAAGCTATCTGTTGGCTTCCGAGTTTCTTTTCCTGCCGGCATTCTTTCGGCGATACCTCCTTGGCTAACTCCTTCAGTTCTTCCTGAGCTATAACTCTTTGAGCGCAAAGGGCGTTTTGCTTCTCCAACTCGTTTGCCAGCTTGAAATCACCGGCAATGGTGATTACTCCTCCTTTGGGTCCTGGCATCTTCAGCTTGTTGTAGATGTAGCAAGATCTTGCCATAAACTTGGCGAAAGCCGGACGTCCGAGTATTGCGTGATACACGCTCTCGAACGGCACAACTTCGAAGGATACTTTTTCCTGCCGGAAGTGATCTTTATCTCCGAAGGTGACATCTAGGGAAATTTCTCCTAGGGATCGTGCTTGCCTGCCAGGAACGATGCCATGGAAGCGTATATTGCTGTAATTGAGCTGGGACTCGGATATCTTCAAGTGCTTCAGTGTATCCAGGTACATTATATTGATGCTGGATCCTCCGTCCATCAGCACTCTTCTTAGCCTAGTGTTTTGAACAATAGGGCTTACAACAAGAGCTTGTGTGCCGGGTTCAGGGATATTTCCGGGATGATCAGACTGATCCCAGATTATCGGTGTGTTGGAATACTTCAAGAATTTTGGGGTTGTAGGAACAACCGCGTTTATTTCTCGAAGTGTCCTTTTGGCCACCTTTGCTGACGGGGTTGCTAGGAAAGTTAGCATTGCTTCTCCGTCAACTCTCAGAAATTAGGTTCGCCTTTTCGCTGTTGTTCCTGGATTTTATCATCAGTGTCCGATTCACTGTCTTCTTTTTCAGCTTCTGGCTTTTGTTTGGCAGGCTTCCTCTTGGAACCCTTCCCTTTATTTCCGGATCCTGCATTGCCTTTCATGTGCTTGTTTAGCCGGCATTGCGCGTTCGTGTGGGTTGGTTTCCCAAACTGAGAGTGGTGGACGCAGGGTTCCGACTTAATTCTCTCCCATTCTTCAGGAGTGTAATTGATGGATCCGGACTGCGGCCTTTCCACTTGTTCCCTTTTTCTCCTCCAAAGGCTAAGTTGACCTCCTTGGGCTTTGTTGTTGACTCCGGGGTTCCTTTTTTATCAGAACGAGGTGTTTTCTTGGCCAGTATCAGTGACTCAATATTGCCTCCTCTTGCTCTGATATCGTCTTCGGCTGCAGCATGCTCATTAGCGGTTGTAAGCATAGATCCGAGATCTTTGTGCTTTTTAGAACCAACCATGAACGGTACAAGTTCGGGTTTTAGGCCATTGACGAAAGCATGCATTGCTTGTACGTCAGTTACTCCAGAGCAACTATTCTTCATTGCAGTCCATCTGGAGATGAAATCCACGTATGGTTCGTCTTCAAATTGGGTGCAACGGTTCAGCTGGTTGATGCTATTTGGGCGTTTGTATGTTCCTCGAAAATGCTGAGTAAATACTCTCGCCATATCATCCCAACTGTCGACAGTTCTTGATGGTAAACCATTAATCCAATCTCTGGCTCCGTCTAGCAACATTAGGGGAAGAAACTTGACAGCTTCCAGGTCTGTCCCGTTGTTGATCTGGACGGCTGTGTAATAATCTGAAAGCCAGGTATCCGGGTTTGTACTGCCGGTGTATTTTTGGTAGGTTGGACCAACTTTGGCGAAGCCAGAATGTAGGGTTATCCTTCGGATCCTGTCTGTAAAACACTTAGGACCAAAGTATAGATCATCCTTTTCTGCTCTATCAATATGTGCAGAATATCTCCTGGCTGAATGGACAGAAGGGGATCTGCTCCTTTCTTTTCCATTGTTACGCGGACGCGTTTTTCCGAGGTTATCTCTATCTCTTCCGTTGTCACGCCCTCTGGGATTAGGTGGAGTCCTGCTCCTGTACCTTTCCTTATCTTTGGGCGGTGTCCGAGATCTTTCACGCCTGTGAGGTGTATCGTATCTTCCAGCTTTTTCAGCTGGGTTTCTCGGAGGTGGCATTTTTTGCCGTCATTCCGGTGTTGTCTTCCCGATCGTGTGGTTTGTATCCATCTTTCGGGAGATGAGGTCCAGTTCTATACGCTGCGTCCCGGTTGTCGGGGTTTTTCTTGTCTTTTCTCGGATCCTCTTTTTTATCCGAATCTCCGGGTTCTTCCGGTCCAGGTGCTCCAGCAGCGCAAGTAACAGTTTTGCAGAGGGCGGAATTATCATGCAGCCTCCCTGATCGCTCTTGTCCTCGCTGTTGCTGCTGTAATGCTTTTCCTAGGAAAGCATACACCCCTTGGAGTTTTTCCCCGTTGGAGTACAGATCATTGTTCAGGATGGCGAACGCTGCTTCCGCGTTTTCAGATGCGGTTTTGTATATTGGTTCGCCCTTGGCATCTTTGCCGTTTAACTGCTTTTGCCAAGATGGGTTATAGAACCTTTCTTTCGGCGGCAGTTCTTCCGGTTTTGCAATTCCGGGTAACCTTGTAGGTTTTAAGGCAGATCTATGCTTTCTCTCGTACTCCTCAATTTCTTCCTTCATAATTTTGATGTCATTATGGGTTTGTTGGAGGTGTTGCCGAGATCTAAGCAGTTGTTGCTGTTGCCGTTGGAAAGCTTGTCTCCTGGCTTCCAGCATCTCAGGGGGTTCATTGGGTCCCACTGGAGTTTGTAATAGTTCTTGCTCTTCCAGTTCTGTCATTGGCGGAGCAGTGATTTCCTTAGATTTCTTTTCCGTAGGCTTTGTGCCACTAATATCTCCAACTTCCAGGTTTTCATCAGCGAGATCAGCTGACTTTTTCTTCCGGAGTTTGTACTGGAGTTTTTTAGAAGCACGGTGCTTTTTCTTGGAAGAGGGAGGTTTTTTGACAGGTTCATCCTCTGTCATCTCCTTGACATTAGGAAATATCGGAGAAGTTTCTCCGTCTTCCCTCTCCTCTGCTGGCGGAGGGGTTTTAGGGCTTTCCTGGCTATCGGCACCCGTTGTATCAGCTGGTTTTGCCATTAGCACTTCATGGAATCCCTCTTGAAAGGACTTAACTTTTCTTACGAAGGCATCATCATCTTCGTCTTCGGATTCGAAGTTATCCGATCCGGTTTCCGACTCCAATCTCGCCTCAATGGCGGCAAGCACGGACTCTGTTTCCGAGTTCATCGTCTGGTTGACGGATGTCGGATCTTCCGTCTCTGTGACGGGTATTGGTTCTTCCGTCTCTGTGACGGGTGTATCGTTGTCTGCTTCTTGCACGGGATTTCCGTCATCCGTGTTTTCGGCGATCTCGGATTGCACCATGCCGATAAAGTGCGTATCACTGTTTTGTCGGCGATCTGAGCAAAATCCGGCATCATAGTCGTCTTCGACTGGGTATAGGGCGGGTGGGAGATAATTGCTTTCACCGCAAAACCCCATTGCTTCCGCGGTTAATCCGATAAAGATATTAGCAGATCCAATCGGTAAAACGCAGGCACTTACCAGATGGTTTTGCGCCGGTATGTAGGATCCGTTGTCGAGGAAGCGCCCGACGTCGTCGTCGAATTCCAAGCTTCCGACAGTGATCGATCTTCCGATTCCGCCTAAAATCCCAGATCGGAACTTCACGCCTGACGTCGTTTGCCCCACGGTGGGCGCCAACTGTCGAGACATCGTAGTAGTTTTCATAGACTGGGGTGCCATGAGACTACGGTAGAGACGTGGGGTAACGGGATAGCGTAGTAAACACAGAACACGGGATTTACCCAGGTTCGGTACGTCGCGACAGTACGGCGTACCTACTCCTGCACTTCTCACTATGGGGGACTAAAGCCCGTATAATAAGGTTACAATGTAAAGGAATAGATCCAGCTACTCGTCGAGGATGAACTTCCCGGCGAGTTGCGTAAGGCTTGAACTTGGACCTAGAACCTTGGAACTAAAAGAACTTATGAAAGCTATCTCCCGTCCGGCTTTATATAATAGCCGGATTAGGGCTTACAGAACCAGAAACCTAGAAGACTACGTTTAACTTGTAACTTGGAAAGTAAGGAATCCGTCTTCTCCTCCAAGCCAGATCACGCGGCCGCGATCTGGGTTCTTCTAGAATCCGGCTTCTACGCGTCGGACTACTGGGCCGCCCAATGGACCTAAGCCCATTACCTTGCAGGCCACCCTGGTAGTCCAGCTCTTTTGTCTACCATCTTCTATACCCCTATTTGGTATATATCCGACAATGCATCATCAAGCTGACGAATCTTTCGAATGGAAAGTCCAAACGCGAAAATAACTTCGCATGGATAAAAATCCTTCGAATAAAAGTCCAAACACGGAAATAACTTCGTGTGGACAAATTATGACGTGAAATTTCTTTCACAGGAAAAAATACCCCAAACACGAAAACTCTTTCGTATGGGCATGAAACTCCGAACACGAAAACTCTTCGTATGGACAAGGGACCGCAAACTCAAAACTACACGAATAGGCAGATCCTGCCTTTCATTCACACGATGTCTGCACGCACAAATCTGGATTGTTCAGCCACTAGGTACATCCGGATGCCATATTCTTTCGAATATGAAGGTAAGACCCATAAGATCTCTCTTGAGGGCCTGGAATCGCACTCAAGCTGCGTCCTCCGGCATAATTCCGTGTCAACAACACGAAGAAAAATCCTAGCGGACGCGCCGGGTATCCCCATAGGTTAAGTTCGACTCGGCAAGACCACTACGGCCCAGTCGCAACGATCACCTCATCGGGTTCGAGTCGGAGGTCTCGAATCTGTGTAGGCCAGAACTGTTTTTGCCCTAGTTGCAATTAATTGGCCCTAATCTTTCGGGAGAGTCAAACTACTGCGCCATATCCTTCTGCGATAAACAGCCATAAAAACAGGCACTTTCATTACTCGATACTCGGGTGTAAAATCTCATCATGCAGGTACACACCCTCTAAATAGGAAACGGCCATACTGGTTATCCGAAAGAAATAAGAATGAACAAATTTGACCGTCTACTCGACTGGAAAAATCCCAATCGAGCAAACGCTCGGGGGCTACTGACGAAGGGATGGATCTTAGACCCTGCGGGTAAGGACACCCCGTCTCAGGCCCAAGGTTAAGGCCCAAGAAGGGAAGCCCTTGGAGTATTCTGGAAGGCCCACTTGAAGCCCACCCGTAATGCCTTGTGGGCTAAGTTAGGAAACTTGTAACCGACATAGGGTTAGAGTTCGAGTCCTCTCCGGGTAGGATTTGAGACCTGACCACCTATATAAGGCTAGGAGAACCACCGGAAGAGGACCAAGCAATACCGCACCACCAAAGCCTTGAGCTCGAGATTGTACTCTCGACTTGAGCAATCATCTTTGTAACCGATCTATTCGATAATACAGATCGACAGAGGCAGGAGTAAGGGTTTTTACCTCTACGAGTGCCCCGAACCTGGGTAAACTGTGCCCCCTGTCTAGCCGACGATCGCCACCGGTGCTCATGGGTTCATCCTTGGAGTTTTCCTCTTTACCTGACTCGTGCAAAATGAACACCGCGTGTACCCCTTTGGAGTTTCTTGCAAGAAAGCAATGGACAACTAGCGTACCACTGATTGGACGCTAATTCTTGAAATCTGCGAGGAGGACTACTGTTCATGAAGATGATTGAGAAGGGACAAGTACTCTAGTACCTGGTACTCCTACCTAGTATTATTGTTGATTATCAAATATGATTTTTTTCAAGGAAGATCATATGTTAATGTTATTAATGCACGAAAGCTAGGTGCGATTCATGGGATGGGGATTCAACAAGGCAGCATGCATTAACCGTGAATCTATCTATATCTCTAGCTCCTAGACAGTGTGCTAGCTTGTACTATTGTCAAATACAGATATCACATCGCTGTTAAGCTTTAATCCCTTCGATCCCCCAAAAAAAAAACGTTGGAAGCTGTACCTACGGGTTGTACTTGCTACGTTGAATTCTTGCGACACTTGCTAAGTTGTATTCTTGCGACACATTTAATGGACCGGAGGGAGTACGAAAAATGGATTACTATGTCGCACTACAATTGTAGATTTAACATTTTTTAAGATAATCCACAAACAATCTTATTGAAAGAAAATTATTAGGTGACTGGGGGGGAGTAAATTCAGTTACTTTTGTCAGCAAACCATTTGTTCGGAGCAGTTTCGTATTTCTTAATACTATCAACTTATACACAAACGCTGATAATGTCTGCCTTGGTCGATTCGGACAAAAAAAACAACTTTTCACACACAACCGAGAGCAATAGTAAATCAGTACTTAAAATGATGTACGTACATGTCAAAACGGGATTATCATTGTTACAAGCAAAGACACAACCATGCATATATTCAGATAGCTTCCAGAGATCATTTTGCTCTCGTACAAGCAAAGCCGTCAGCAAACTGTAACCAACCTTCGCCGATGATCATCCTGAGAAGTGACTCAAAAACAGTTACTAGTAGTACTGTACCATAGCACACACACCTTTAATTTTCCACATCCACATAATTTAAGTACTCTCGGTTTCCTTCAGTTTTTGCTGGCACGAATGCATGGATGCACGTGACATACGTCCGCATCAGGCGAGGTCCTCTCATCAGGCCGGCGAAGTCGTCGGCGTGCTCCTTGGTGACGCAGCTGGCGAGCAGGCGCGTGCCGGCGAGCGGCGCTGGAGCCTTCATGACGATGACCGACGCGATGAGGCGCAGTTTACGAGCGGGCCGGCCGTCATGGGTGTGCCGTACCCGTAGTCCACGTCGGAGAACCCGAGCTTGCTCCAGTCTGACACGTACACCGACTCGTAGTCGAACGTCATCTGGAACGGGTCGCGGCCGCCGGTGCGGTCCTCGGCCCAGCTCATGCACTCCTCGGCCATCCGCCGCTTTGCCTCCCGGACCAGCCCGACGAGCTCGACCACAGACGAGCCGGCGACCTTCCCCGCTGGCGCCGACACCTTCACCGGGAAGATGGCGTTGCCCCAGTAGCCCGGCTCCAGCTTCAGCACGTGACGAGCGCTGGCGAAGAAGCAGAGCTTGACGTCTACGCCGGGGTTGGCGGCGCCGATGATGGCACGCGTCCGGCACTTCCAGAGCTTGGCGATGACGATGTCGAAGCCGGAGCAGTGGTTGCCGCCGGTGAACTCGTTGTACTGCGACTTTAGCTTGTCGAGGTAGGTGACCGGGAAGTCGAACGCGATGTACTCCAGGGCCAGCACGGGAAGCTCCGGGAGCGGGCCAGGCTTGATGGCAGGGTCGGGGAAGCTGTCGCGCCCCCAGACCGGCTTCACGCGGGGCTCCGGGAGGCCGCGGGCGAGGTCGCCGACGGCGTTCAGGAACTGGGCCGCGCCCGTGCCGTCGGCCACCGCGTGGTTGGTGCGCAGGCCGATCACGAAGCCACCGCAGGTGAATGTCGTGACCTGACGGATCAAAAGTTCACAACATTGAAAATGGGCACGTGTGGGTCAGGTTCTCCTTGATGCTCTTCATCGTGGTGTTGGACGAGCGCCAGTCGCCCGAGCGCGATGCAGGAGGCGCAGGAACCTCCTCGGATGCCTTCGATGAAGAGACGGCGGCGCCACGTTTCTTGCTTCTTGCCATTGGTGCTGGTGCGAGCTCGAAGAGAGAGAAGGTGGAGCGCGAGGAAGACGATGAGCGAAGAAGGCAAAGGCTGGGAAATTTTCTCCGTTTCACCAAGGCATGCATTTATACACAGAGCCAATCAATCCTGGCCGCTCGCTGAGCCACGTGGCATCCATCGCAGCCGCCGCGTGCGAAGGCGAAAAGAAAGGGCGGCGGATGCTGTTTCGTGCCACGATCCTAACAGTGGATCGTGCGCATTTACTGCGTGCAGTTCGCGTAAAAACCGGGAACGACGTCTCGTTTTCGGTCAAAAATCTGACAAGGTGGGCCAGCACTTCTGCTCTTACTCCGTCACGTCCCATCGGGAGGATAAATGTGCGCCATGACGTCATAGCATGCATCATCAAGCTGACGAATCTTTCGAATGGAAAGTCCAAACGCGAAAATAACTTCGCATGGATAAAAATCCTTCGAATAAAAGTCCAAACACGGAAATAACTTCGTATGGACAAATTATGACGTGAAATTTCTTTCACAGGAAAAAATACCCCAAACACGAAAACTCTTTCGTATGGGCAGAAACTCCGAACACGAAAACTCTTCGTATGGACAAGGGACCGCAAACTCAAAACTACACGAATAGGCAGATCCTGCCTTTCATTCACACGATGTCTGCACGTCACAAATCTGGATTGTTCAGCCGACTAGGTACATCCGGATGCCATATTCTTTCGAATATGAAGGTAAGACCCATAAGATCTCTCTTGAGGGCCTGGAATCGCACTCAAGCTGCGTCCTCCGGCATAATTCCGTGTCAACAACACGAAGAAAAATCCTAGCGGACGCGCCGGGTATCCCCATAGGTTAAGTTCGACTCGGCAAGACCACTACGGCCCTCGCAACGATCACCTCATCGGGTTCGAGTCGGAGGTCTCGAATCTGTGTAGGCCAGAACTGTTTTTGCCCTAGTTGCAATTAATTGGCCCTAATCTTTCGGGAGAGTCAAGCTACTGCGCCATATCCTTCTGCGATAAACAGCCATAAAAACAGGCACTTTCATTACTCGATACTCGGGTGTAAAAATCTCATCATGCAGGGTACACACCCTCTAAATAGGAAACGGCCATACTGGTTATCCGAAAGAAAGAAGAATGAACAAATTTGACCGTCTACTCGACTGGAAAAATCCCAATCGAGCAAACGCTCGGGGGCTACTGACGAAGGATGGATCTTAGACCCTGCGGGTAAGGACACCCCGTCTCAGGCCCAAGGTTAAGGCCCAAGAAGGGAAGCCCTTGGAGTATTCTGGAAGGCCCACTTGAAGCCCACCCGTAATGCCTTGTGGGCTAAGTTAGGAAACTTGTAACCGACATAGGGTTAGAGTTCGAGTCCTCTCCGGGTAGGATTTGAGACCTGACCACCTATATAAGGCTAGGAGAACCACCGGAAGAGGACCAAGCAATACCGCACCACCAAAGCCTTGAGCTCGAGATTGTACTCTCGACTTGAGCAATCATCTTTGTAACCGATCTATTCGATAATACAGATCGACAGAGGCAGGAGTAAGGGTTTTTACCTCTACGAGTGCCCCGAACCTGGGTAAACTGTGCCCCCTGTCTAGCCGACGATCGCCACCGGTGCTCATGGGTTCTCCTATTCGAAACCCCATAGGTTCACCTGAGGGATTTGCCGAGCAACAGATTCGACACCAGGAAAGCAAGTTAAGCGTCGATAACAAACAAAGTTCAGCTATGAGCTTAAACGAGCGCTGGCGAAGAAGCAGAGCTTGACGTCGACGCCGTGGTCGGCAGCGCCGATGATGGCACGGGTCCGGCACTTCCAGAGCTTGGCGATGACGATGTCGAAGCCGGAGCAGTGGTTGCCGCCGGTGAACTCGTTGTACTGCGACTTTAGCTTGTCGAGGTAGGTGACCGGGAAGTCGATCGCGATGTACTCCAGGGCCAGCACGGGAAGCTCCGGGAGCGGGCCGGGCTTGATGGCAGGGTCGGGGAAGCTGTCGCGCGCCCAGACCGGCTTCACGCGGGGCTCCGAGAGGCCGCGGGCGAGGTCGCCGACGGCGTTCAGGAACTGGGCCGCGCCCGTGCCGTCGGCCACCGCGTTGGTGCGCAGGCCGATCACGAAGCCACCGCAGGTGAATGTCGTGACCTGATGGATCAAAAGTTGACATTGGAAATTTGCACGTGTGGGTCAGGTTCCCTGTCATGCTCATGACCCCTAACAGAATGCTTCTTCTGATGCAGAATATGATTACGCAGCTCGTCATGTGGATCTGCATTGACGACTGAGTTCACCCAAGTGCCAGTCGTGCAGCAGGGTTTACACAAAATAGTTGGTGGATTTACTTCTTTTTTAGGTACATTTGTATATATTTTTTAGATGGTAAGGGTTAACTGCTTAGTTTGTGGCCGAGAAGGTGAAAACAAAACGAAATGCTGTTAAAAAAAAGAGAGCACCTGTATCATGGCAAGGCTATTGTGCGGCTCGACGGCCCAGAGGTCCGGCGTCGGGTACGGCACGAGCTGCTCCTTGCTGAGCAGGAGCGGGCGCTCAAGGAAGTTGACATCGGCGAGCGAGCAGTTCGCGGTGCCCTCCACGAAGTAGACGCCCACCGCGGAGCATATGGTAAAGATACGCTCGTCTTTTTCTTCTTCTGCACGCTCGCTCGCTCGTTCCTTTTCTTTTTCTTTGAAATTAGCTCGCTCGTTTCAAAAGCTAGCTCGGTCGCCTTGGTTTTTCTCACTTTTACCTTTGCTCTGCTGCCTTGACTAGCTACCTCTTCTAATTACTCCAACATTACAGCCAGCCAAATATGTTTCCACACACACTGCAAAGCTGCCTCATCTCAACAAATTCTAACGCTCACTTTCTCTACTCCCTCCGATCCATATTAATAGGTGCTGAAGTGAATGTATCTAGCAATAAAACATGTCTAAATACATCCACTTCACACCTATTAATATGGATCGGAGGGAGTACAAAATATGTCTGTGTAAGCCAATTAATACAGGCACCACTTGGCAAACAATTTACAACAACGCAGCCCTTTTCAAGCTGTGTTAACATGTTCAACACATGCAACATGTCACCAAACGCACCCGGCCTAAAGCGATGCCCCTCACGTACGTACCGGCTGTTGCTCGTAAGGTTTTCCATGTTGGGCTCGGCTCGTTATCTTCTCCCCAATGGCTTCTTTCTTTTCACTGTTATTATCGAAAGAGACGTTTCTTATTGCTCTGCATCGGTTGCAAGCAGGCCGATCAATGACATGTTTTTTTCCCGCGTGCCCTCCACCTCCAGTGTTGGTGTCATGCATGCAGTGGACATCACCAAGCTACGGCAGTATACTCTTTGCATTTCTCCAGTTTAGACTGATTTTTATTCTCTACTCATAAACGCCTACTACTAGTGTACTCTCTTTTCTCTCAACTCATATCATATGGACATATATGGCCGGCAACGGGGAAATGATGTCAAACCTATATAATAATGTTACCAATGCACAACACATGCACTTCATCCTCTTGTTCTGCTTAAAATAATTTCCTACCTTCATGTTGAGGATTATAAAAAATGAGTCTGCAAGCTATCGAATAATAGACAAATACTTGTACGACACAACTGAACCGTTTCATCTTCACATACAAAAAGATCCCCATGTTTTCAACACGCCGACTATCTACGCAAAAGACAATAGCTTTCCCGACGGACGGACGGGGGAACATCGCCTCCTATGCTGAGCATAAGCAAATAGGGATTTACTTTGCTACATCCAGGCCTAGCATAAAACAGCAAGGAATGTTCAATCATGGCATCCGCATCAAATAGAAGGTGCCAACCGGATGGTTTACAAGGAAACGCTGCTACTGTTTGATGAATCGCTACTCCAAAATACCTACCACGCCACAACCACTAATCAGTAATCACTCCGCACTGGGCATTCAGGTTGTTTGGCACCTCAACATTTACCAAGTCCACCTGTCAGAAATTGTGCCCAACCACACATGACAACAAAACTTAAACGCCTGCATTTTCTTAACCACCTGTCAGGCGTGCATATCTCTGACTACAGGTAGCATACAGCTGAACACATAACCAACACCATCTAACAAAGAGCCGAGAAAAGCTCACCTTCGACAGGTGGTAGCCGATGCCCATCTCAGTGCACCAGGGTTGCACAGTGAGGCACGGTCCCGCCAGCAAGTGAGATGGTGTTGGTTCTCCAGAAACGCATCCGAGGCCGGGGAATGCCGGCGGGCCAGAAAATCCAGGGCCTCAAACCTGCAGTGCTGCTCCATTCGCCACTCCAGCCGCTCCATGCTCTGGTCGACTAACTCTCCTGAAACCAAAAATCCATAAATGCAGAGAGTTTAGGTTCCGACATTCAGACACAAACACCACGAATGCAGAGAGTTTAGGTTCCAACCATAACAGTCAAGCTAACCTATTTATCAGACCGCACCAAGATGGAATCGCACCTTAACAGACAACATAACCTACTTATCAGCAGACAAATACATATTCCACAGCTGGCATGGCAGGAATACAGACCACACCACTTAATCCTAAAAATTAGATCACCATTGGCTCAGATGGTCTGTATAAAGAGTGCAGACATTAAAGATACATAGTACATTAGCATCCATCTTGCTTGCTTGCGCTACACACAAAAAATTGCTTCCAAAGTATCTTACACTGTCCATGCAAACTGGAAACAGTAGCCAGTACTCTAGGCTACAACAACAACAACAGACAAGGGTAAAATGAGCAACAAAATAGATAGAAGAACACACTCAAAACATGCCTTTTTCACGGTACGCGCCTGAGACCCCTCAATTCCCAATTGATTATATTCTATAATCAATCAGAACTAAGACAAATATCTAGTGAGGCACTCAGGGGTAGAGTACTTGCAGTAACTAAATTTGTACCAATTGAGGCTGCAACTATGTGCACAACATCATCTGTAGGGAAGATCCGACTACACGTAGCATACAACTGAGCAAATAACCAACACCATCTAACACGATAATCTCAACAGCCTAAACAGGATCAACCAAACATGCTTTCGTTTTTGCTGGCGCTGCTCTACAAGGTAATCTCGCCAAACTAGTGTACTATTAACGGAAGAAAATCGATGGGGTAGCAGCGGTAGAAGAGGTGGTCGAGCTTGGAGTGGCGGTTGTCCAAGTCCAGGTTCCACGCGAACACGAGCCTCATCCTCGTCCCTGGGCACCGGAGGAGAGCGTAGAGGAGGGGGTCAAAGCTCTAATCTTTCGCCGGAAACCTAGCCACGAGGAGGAGGAGGAGGAGTACCTGCATAGGGGTCTGCGTGGCGGTAGCGGCCTTGTTCACCGGAGTAGACGGACATGACGGAGCCCGGGCGCCAACTCCTCGTCGCCGCCGGCGGGCGGCAGCGCACCCAAAGTTCCGCGGCCATGACCGCGGCACGGTACCGCGAGCTCGACGGAGCCGCGCGCACCGTGTTACCGGTGCACGCCGGCGCCGGCAAGCAAGCCAGCCGCGTCGTCGGGAGCGATGGGCACCGCCAGGTTGTGTCGTTGGTTGCGGGGAGGGAGGAGGGGAAATGAGGTTAGGGCTTCGGGGCCAACTGCGGCCGTCGATCTGCATCGGACGGCTTTGGCCACAGAAGACAGAACGGCAGCAGGCTGGGCCGACTTTTGCTAGTGGCGTAAACAGGCCTCTGGGCAGCACGTTTGGTCTGGGCCAAACTAGGCCATTTAATTTGTGGAAAGTTTTTGCGCGCTTAAATTCATTTTGGCGCCCGTACATGTGTGCGCTTGCATCCAAGTTCTCAAAACTAATGTGCATCCATGTTTTTTTATCCTTTGACATATATATGGTCGACAACATCAATAATATATAAAATGCGCTCGTCGCTCACATCCGTCGTCACTCACGGACCCTGGCATCAACAACTACACGACAAGTTCGCTCATGCAGACAAGAAAAAAGAATGCTACACACACACACGCGTCACCCAAACCACCTCAACGAGACGCTGAAAGACGGAAAACCTAGGTATATACTGCATGAAGAGCTTATCTATAACATCTTTCCGCAGTGGCATGAATATGCCCAATCGTTCAAATACCAAAGTCATCGGAGGCGTACATCTCGGCCCCACGTGCGCGCGCGCACAGACACCAATGACATGACATCACGGACCGTAGGCGGCAACACCGACAAAGGGAGGGGTGGGTAGGGTTCGGGCAAGGCGGGATTTGAGCATGATTCTAGTGGGGGTTGTGGCGTAAGGAAAGTCGAGGTTTTCTCCACAACATGTCTTTTGTATAACAATACTCGGAATTCACCACGGCTTCCTGCACATCTCCGTGAACTAGCCATCCCAAATATTAGAGTACGATAGTTGTGCCCAGGGCCCGCTCTATGATTTCAAAGGCCCCGGTGCAAACTCCACCAATGGGCCCAATAGTGAGCCATTTTTGAAAAAAAAAACTCCTCTGTAACATATACATATTGTGCCTATATTTTGGGCCCCTTTTTAGGTCAACATCTCGCATCGGGCCAAAGACGGCCCTGTGTGTGCCTTCGTAATTATTATTATTATATGTGGTACATACAAATTACTTGTTATTCTACGTTCTCAAGTATATAATCTCTACTATTTCGTGTGTTAACCATGCCTTTATAAATAGTTAAGTGATATTGCAATCCATGTTATTTTACACTCTCGGATATTTGTGTTTGAAGTATGACGATAAGAAGAGAAAGATGAAATTATGAGATCTCATGCATGAGCCACATGTTTACTCCATGGGGTTGAAATGCCCCTGGTGCAACAAGCCCTCTAGTTGGCAAAAAATTGCATGCATGCGATTACCCCGCTTGTCATGAATTTCATGAAAGCATGGAGTGTTCATGTTGTTCGTCGCCTCACATCCCAGAGTACCAATCTATTACTTTGTGTTTTTTGGTTAGGTCAGGCCATCAATCAAGGGTGGGAATATTTATGAAATGGAGAGAGACTACAACGGCTTCAATCAAAGTCAGGGGCGGATCTATGGGGTTCCATGGGTACCATGGTACACTCACCGCTTGGGACGGTACCATGTCGACGATTACTAAGCTCCATCGCAACGACAGGATGCATGTCTTCTCTATAATCATTTATTTTGTGTTATTAACGTTCATGATGCAAGTGTTGGTTTTTGGGTGTGATATTTAACTCAATACAATCACTCCAACATGGTAGCTCTCGTTACCTAACGTAGGATAATGGCGATGCCAACCCTCTCCTGTAGATACAGACACACCGTGGCCATGAATCTAGAGGTATATATAACCACTGCTACCTACCCTCGCCCCTCAAGCCCATACAAAACTAACTTAAGTACGATCGACCCAACTAGAGGAAAGGCAAATGTGGACCTGCATTTGTTATACCATCAAGAGACGCCACAACATGTGGATCCGCTAAAAATTTCCATGAGATGCTTAGAAATAAATTATTTTCTATGGGAAGAGGAGAACATCAATATCACATGGCAACAAAATGACACATGAAATTACAAATATTAATTAGGAAACAATGTACCAGCAAACTTCACATTCCAATGTAAGGTCCTGCATCATGTTAAATCAGGTATGTTTATATAGATTGTCATCTCATGCTACGAGATAGGTATTATCTATCATTCTATATTTAATTTCTTTGATTAAATTTTTCATTATGATTACCAACTATTTAAGAAAAAAATAGCATGCCATTACATAAATGAATTTTTGTATTAGCAAAAAGTAATACACAAACAACTTCTAATAAACCATGGTTAAATTAGAGATATAATACCACATTTGGTGTACCATTGTTAATATCTATATTTCATGCACACACAAGGTCGAGGCACTCCTTAAAGCAAGAGAGTGCATAAGGGAATTGGTGGATCCCGAGGAGGGGACGGCCGCGATGAAGATCATGCATATGATGGTAGTAGAACTTTGACATGAGAGTGCGGTACCGAAATTTCAAATCCTAGAGAATATTTATTTGAACCATTCACTAACAATGGAACAACACATGAAATAATAAGGAAATTAATAACGCGTGAAAACAAAAGACACCTACAATGAAAGGGAATAGTTGTCTTATAACAAAAAACAAACAACACACTAAGAATCACATCAAATTTTAGGCAGTAGCTATCTCATGTCATAAAATAAGGACCATAATAATGTATGGGGATTAAATAGCATATGAAATGACAGATCGGAAATGATTCGATGCCCAGGATGGTGCGCGTGCACCCTCCCATTAATATGGTCATATATGTCATTTTAAAAGGGAATAAAACACTCATAGGTGAATGTCGAAGCCAAACAAGAAGTAGTAAATGTGACATATATGCTATTTTATGTCAAGTTCCACTTGTAATAATTATTATCTTGACGGTAGCATGTGTTTTACCATTGTTAATGCCATTATATCTCAGTATAATTATTATAATTTATATAAGTTCATAGTTCATGCTTGTTAAAATAAATGATATATTATGTCTATAAAGTAGATAAGATGAGAAATATAAAATTATTCATTCTTTGACAGATCCTTTTACCGACGAGTTTCCGCTACCTACTACTAGTTGTTTATATTGATCACACCTCAAAGATCGTCTGAGGACTCAGTACAGCGTGCTTAAGAACAGAAAAAGTGGTAGGAGATGTGAAAACAACGAGGGTATCTTGCGCTGAAGGTTAGTGCGCCAACGTTAGGGGTTTTCGATCGATTGTCGACTTGATTCCATGCAACTGATGTTCTACTGCACCCAGAACAAGAACACGAGCATGTATCAAAAGTCATTATTGTATGTGACGGGGAAAAGATATCCGCTTGTCATAGTGTGGTACCTACACATGCTTGCGTCGACTGACTCGTATATGCAATGGAAATATTGCTAAAAGGGATAGGAGATGCCAATATTAGACTTGTTAGCATTACCAATAATATTTTGCATTTTTTGGGTCATATCCCATCTATTATGGTTGTTGTAAAAGTTAACGGAAAAATTCAACTAAAAAAAGACGTCAAGAAGAACAATATCAACACGGGAGACTTTCTAGTTTTTACTATGCCGGGACCTTATCCTACGATCTCTCTTGCTGTTATGAATTATGGCATTACTGAATAGGATAGTGAGGTCGATTCAGACGCTTCCGAGGCCTCGGAGTGCTCCAAGTAGTATGGTTTCTATATATTTTGTTTCTTAATAATATGGAACATTTGGTATTGCTGAAGGTCGAATGCTATAGTTGTGAGAAAGTTGAACAATATTTGTTATAGTTGTGAGAAAGATGATGACAGAATAGGTAGAGGCGTCTGCATCCCACCAGCTGGTCACTTCTCGTCGGCTTCATGAACAATGACATGTTGCATGCGTACATGTTGCCACACTGCACGACAAGGAGACTAGTTGATGGAGCTCAGGCTGGTCATAGTGGGAGTAACTTGAGTAATAACATAGATGCCACGTAGACAAAAAACATGACATGGAAAATATTTAATAAGCGGAGAGAGGGTTATGGTAACATAACTAGTTACCATAATATCACACCTATCAATATAATATGAGTCTACAAGCTAATAAATTCACTTTTACAGTACACCACTTGTATGTTACTGCCTATTCTTGAGTTAGTAACATAGTATAGAAAAATATGTATGTTACTCCCCATTGTGACCAGCTTCAGAGATGTTCCTCATAGTGATCGCCTAGACATTGCACCACGACCACCGTGCACACCAACGTGCGCAGGTACTTGTACACGATGGGGTAGCCTTGATCAGCTCAGTTAGTTTAGCTATGCATTAAGCCTAGGTAAGCTAGGCTAGGTTAGATCAGAAATCAAGAAGAAAATTTCTATTTTTTGTTTAGATTACCTCTTCGAATTATGCATCAGCTGCATTTTTAATCGCTAATCTCGTCCGTGAAAATAAGGGGGGACCAACTAACTATCACAGTGAAAATAGTGAGATCCATGGTGGCTCAAATATTAAGATGGAAATTGGTCGGTGTGCCCCACAAATAGTGTACTACGACGAGAGATGCCATTTTTGGCTTTTCCCGCCCATTTTCGTCTTGGTGTTTCCCTGCCCAGTTTTGGGGGCTATAACACATTGTTTTCGTTTTGACACGCAATTCTCCAGTACAGGGTTTATATCATAATTTTTCTAATCATTTTTGTGAAAAAGGTAGCTATCACATCTATCATTTCTCGTCATCCCATCTGTGTGGGCATGTGGCGGATGCTAGTGTTCCCAGGAGTACGGAGATTTCACCATTATTAGCCATTTTCATGAGTCCTACTTTTGCATCACCTAGAATAGTTAAGTCTTTCCGGATTTGTATATTTTATGGCACTCCCATGGTTCGTCGCCACCACGTGTCCTCCTATCAAACCTCAGTGGGCGCCAATGTGAAGTCACTCGTTCACGCGCCGGATTTTCGCACAGTTCTCCATGTGAAGTCACGGCTGGGTCTAGTCTAGCTCTAGCACTCCCTCCGTTTGGGTAGAGCCGAATTGGCAGGAACAAGGGATACTTAATTCTGCCTAATTAAATGCTGAATATCTCCCCAAGGCGATTGATTTTGTGGTCTAACTAAAACCACCCACGCTGTGATAAAAAAGGCGATTGGAAGGGCACATTGAACCGGTTCGGTACACTGCCAGAGCATCGATGCATGCATCCGAGAAGAAAAGCAAATTGATTCGGTTCCCATCTGAATCATTCATTTAAATAATCATTTTCGATCTCACATGCAGCATGAAAAGCTGTGAATAGCATGCAATCAGTAGAGCAATAGGAACTCTTTATTATTTTGGTTGGGTCCCATGTCTGAGTGGAATCGGAGTTACACAGTGCAGCCAAACAGCCCCGATTACTTGTTCGAAAAAACAGCCTTCCTGTGAACGGATTCAATAGTGTGGATGGTATAATTCCTCATTTTTCTCCCACCCTTCGTTTCCAGCACCAACAATTAGAGTATCTTCACTGGCACCCATCAAATTTGTGTCCAGCACCCCCAATTGGACCCCCTTTGAGGGAGTCGAACCTGTGTCCGTGATTTTTGTGGGCGTGCTCCACGGCGGCGCCCTACAATCGACTACCCCCAATTGAACCTCAATCAAGCAGTTGTGAATTTTATTTTTACCCAAAATAAAGGCGATCGGCCAACACAAGTCCGGCGATCGAATGATAGTCTCGACCAATACACGGTTCAAAAGGGCACCACTCTCGGTGCATGTGAGTTCAGTCTTCTTCGGTCTTGGCATCCGCTATAGCTGCCGCCAAGGCGGCATCGGCGTCGGCAGCTGGTGCTGCCACCACATCGGCCTAGGCAGTTAGAGCAGCCGCCTCGGCCACCTCCCACGCAGCTCTTGCCGCCGTGATGCGTCTCCTTTCCTACCTAAAGTAGGCCTTTTGATCATGTATCATTCAGCCGTGTTGGTTGCCATGATCGAGCGCTCTTCAGCTGCTAATTGGGCTTTGGTTTTCACCTCGGCCATGACAAGAAAGGTGTTCCACCTCTCTTTGATATCGTAGTGCATCTTCAGTTTCTTCGCCACTGATGCGGCCACCTCTTGCACGTACACGACCATCGCCTCTTGCACGCCGCTTGCCGCATGCTTCCCAGCCTTTGCCTTCTTGTTCCCAATCGGTCGTTCGACACTCCTGCCCGGCATCTTGGTTTCATCCATGTTGGCGTCGCCCTCCCCTTTTCCGACCACCGTGAGACGCCAACTCTTCCGCTAGGCTCGGCGTAGTAGCGCGGGGAAAACAGCGAAACGCTACACTGGGGGTGTCATATGTGGCAGTTTGGCTCAACGCCACCAGCACGTCGGCGGTCAGATTTTTCTCCAACATCGCATGTTCTCTCGCCCGTACGTGGCGCGGTTGACGGAGGGTAGATGCGACGGTACGCTACTGCTTCGCCGACAACTCCACCACCGTATTTGTCGGCTCCGGCTTCATCAGCAGCCTCTTCCGCGCCAAAATTCACGCCGCCGCACGCGGAAGGCCGAGTTTCTTTGGACCTTTTGGCGGCGTGGTGCGGGAATGCGAGGAGGCGGTGGCGACGGTGGGAAAGGGAGGGAAATGGAGGGAACAATGGCCGTTTCAGCGTTCTGTGCGCCAAAGTAGTGCCTTGGGGCGGTTTGTGTTATTGGCGGGTGGGGGCCGCCTGTCGGGTGGGGTGACTAGCCAATGTCCGGCGCCCCAGGCAGGCCCCAAGTTTGGCGGGTGGGCTAGGGGGCCCGGACACAAAATTGGCGGGTGGACACCTTTGGGGTGTGTGGTGGCGCGGGTGGATTGCTCATCGGTGACGGCAGAGGGATGGGGGCGTGACCTGAAAATGGCCGCGTGGTCACTACTTGTAGGGATCCGCGCCTCGGATCGACTGATGACCGTTTACAGGCCAAGTGCGTTATATGGGTTCTGTTACGGCCGAAACTGCGCCCCCAGCCCGTAAACCCGCCGGGCTTTTTCGGGCCCGGCGTTTTTCGCGCTCTGCTAGAGATGCTCTTATGGGAGCGGCCTTCGATCAATGTTCTCTTGAGAGGATCCAGAAGCATTACTCGATCCGTCGGGTTGCATTAGAGGAAATAAGAGAAATATTGTCATATTCGAGCCTAGGAAATAAAAAAAAGGTCGCTAGTTGGACGCTTGTCGTCTTGCATTCTGTTAGTTCCTTGGGAGCGAGTTCATATTGTTATTTTATGTTGGTAAAATAGGAAATCTTTTATTTTGTATAACATTCGAAGATCTTTATTCCCACGATGATAAACCCCTCACATGTTCCATTATTATTTCATGTGGTTATTATTAATTAGTTGCTACAAAATTAATATTGTATGCCAAGAAAATAGATAATATCTATTTTGGTGCATGTTACCTCTAGATTCTCTAGATTTGCTCGTCAACCACAATTGTCTCTAGTGATCTTGCACAGCTTTTTATCTGGTTGTTTTGCCAGGGTTGTTGGGGCGGGGTGGTCATGTATCATGATATATTAACGAGTCATGTGTTTTGTTACACGAGAGGGTCTATCCTATTAAATATATATGATATTATCTGAAATAAAATAAGAGGTGACTTCTAAAATGCCGCTGATTTCGAGGATGATTTATTTTGGAATGGTCGGCGGCGACTTCCATTTCATTGGTGTCTCCGAGCACCAACCCTATCCTCCCGCTTTACCCTTCTCCTTCTTACAAACAAAACAAGGCAACAACGACCCAATGTCCTGAGGTGGCGGTGGCCATGGAATATACACCTTGAGGTCCACATCTTCGAACACCGTTGGTGTGGCCGCCACTCTGGTGAACTGAACCGACTCTGGTAGTAGATAGGCATCCGGCATCCCAATGACGACGTCGCCAGAGGGTGCCGCCCGCCTTAATAACCTCTCTCTTATGGCAAACGCAAGGCCGGCTTTGGCCCAGTGGGAGAGGTGTGACGGCCCGGGGCCCAGTCTTGAAAGGGGCCCATAATATGTATATTTTATAGCGTAGAGGAAAAAAATCTCAGAAATGACTCAAATATTGGGCCCATTGGTGAAGTTCGCACCGGGGCCTTTGAAATCGTAGAGCCGGCCCTGGGCAAATGCCCCAGCGACGGGGTTAACAAGGTGCATCCGGACGTGGCTCTGCCCGGCCGCAGCCAGAGAAGGATGATCCATATAGATGATAATTTATCCGATTACTTGTGTAGATATATATACGTCGACATGTGCATTAGGTGGTAAATGCAGTGTATGTACTATCTAGCAGTATCATAAGATGCATGCATGTATCAATTTCCATGCAAAAAAAAAATGAATGTATCAATTTCCAAGCAAAAATACAATGCATGTATAAATTTGGTCCTCGTTAATGATTTGAGAGTCATACATGAGTACCGTTGCATACTCAAGATCGATAGCAAATGATTATTTTCTTGTGCGTCTGGCGTCGTTCGTTTTCTGCTTATGGGTTATTGTGCTTGCATGGCCATGCGTATGCACACGTGTCAACTCTAGCATGCATGCATTGTCGCAATGTACCACTAGCTAGATGGATCTCTACAGCAAGTGGAGGAGCTAGCAATGCATTTTATTTTCTACTCTCTCTCTCCAGCTATAGCTATTGGCTCCCAAGCTCGTTGTACACCTTTTAAAAAGAATTCAAACCCACGTTTTAGATCTTTTTGTTCTCGAAAAATATTAATAAAAAAGTGCATCTAAATTGCTTGTATGTTCGACACGAGTTTCATCAAAATATATCTTTATCTATGTCAACCGTTGCAATGTGTGCCTTTACCCAGCTGATCCGTCTACGCCAAGGGGAAGGTAAGAGGACCGTGCCATAGCGGGAATAATGAGATAGTGACGGCTCAAGCTCGCGGCGACGACCACGAAGAATCAGTCGGTGGCAGGGAAAGGTGCGAGAGGACATGCGAGGACCAACCGAAGCCAGGAATAAGATGGAGGGGGCCTCCAGCAGTGTGACGACGGGGGAGGCACATAGGTGGTGGTGACATCTCTGAAACGAGAAGGGATGAGTTCTTGTTTATTACTTAGTTATAATAAATTATATGTTTCTTAAGATAAAATGGTGGTTGACAAGATATACTGAACATATGAAATTTAGATTTATGCGAACGATCAAAATTAAATCGGGATAATACGATGATAACATATGGAATGAAGTCTCGGCTTTGTAAACTTATTAAACCGTATGCTAATTTCCTACGTCGTCCGTATCCTTCCACTTCCCGTCATCGAGCACCTAGCTACATACCGAGACATGTTTCGAGGATTTCCTGAGCACAACTACCAGCCACCATTTCATTTCAACGCCATCACGAGTACGCTCTACATCTCCAGCGGGTTTTGGCGTGCCTCCCACTCTGGTGACCATACCATCCATTATATTATATGCCGTCCTCGATGATGTCACCCCACGAGGGTGCCACTGGCCTCCTCATGTGTCACCCATGAAAAAGGCCACAACGCTTCGAATAGGACGACCTTGCGAGAGTATCACGAAAAGCTCATAGCCTCAGACGATATTCTTAAACCCCCTATGCGGGGAGGGACGGTCCACCGATGAAGTGTCTCGGCCTGAGCGTGAGGCTGGATTTTGTGGGAAGAACGAGGATGGTGGCAATGGCGAGGAGCTGTGCCGGTTACAGGCAAACAAGATTCGTCCGGACGAGGTGATGATCCAACCCGTGGTAGCTGCTGAGGAGGAGGAGTTTCTAGTGTATGTACGTTGTTTCCCGTGGATGCCATCTAGATAATCTAGCTTACATTACATGGGATGCATGCACGTGAATCTCGTTCTACTAATAATTAATTGGATTCCAAAAAAAACTAATAATGAAATGAGAACACCAACCGATAGCCAATGAGATCCCAGAAAAAAGATGACACGGATCAGCCCACAAACAACTCGATCAATCCGAACTGTCCAAACCCATCCAACGCCTCCAACGAAGAAGCAAAACACCACCTTCCTTGGAACGTCCTTGGGAGTTGGGACGGGAGGAGCAGTCCAACACATGCAGACCCCCCGACGCATCCCCTTCCAGGAGCGTCCGCCGCTCACGGTCACGGACCGATCCCCTTTCCCCGCCGCTCACCAGATCCACCTCCGCCACCATCCTCGACGCGCGTACCACGCCAGCAGTTGAGATCTCGTCTGACCTGCAAGCGGAGGAACCACGCCGCCGTCAACCTGGTATGTGCTCGATCCGCTTTTTCTCTTCTCTTGCCGCCGCCGCCAACCCCAGCCTCGCTGCTCAGCCTCTCCTTTCTATCCCATCAGATCCATCTCTCCTGCCTGCTCGGCCACAGCCCCGCCCAAGCAGCAGCAGCGCCGGAAACCAAATCAGCTCTCATGCCCCTGTATCATGGCCGGCCACCCCCAGATCCTGCTGTTGGTCGCCTGCAGCTGGTCGTCTGTAGGCCGGCGCACAAGGGCAGGGAGGAGCTCGTCCAATCTAACCCGGACGCACAAGGTTTGCACTGGTGCTGAGATTGCACTAACAACAGCATGCGGTCATTGTCAGCCGTACCTGTACTACAACACGAACTAACCAAGTTAGGTTTTGTGACAAACTGGGAGATCAAGATAAATATTTTTATAGTAATATAAACCAGTCAATGAGTTTTGTTCTTTCTCTACAGTCCCGATGGTAATATTGTTTTGTCTGGTCAATATATGCAGGTTGGATGTACAACTGTTTGGTTGATGCTTATGATATACCTCCTGCTTCCATATAAGAATATATACAACACCCAGTTCTTCTTGTGTAGCAATGTAGATTCAA